>JAOEHY010002716.1:10705-21766 GCA_025447955.1 Psilopsiagon aurifrons | reverse complement strand
GGCCACAAGTCAAAAACACAATGCTGCACCAACTACTAAGAAGGAGAAAAATGACTGCTACTGCTGAACCCATGACACTACTAAAAAAAAAAAGTTAGCATTTAATGAAACTCATTCTTTCTAAAAGCCGTTTGATGTAAATCCAGTTTCAAAAAGTAATTTAGAGCATCATTCACATTTCCTAAGTGATGTGAAAGCTGCCTGTTTGAATAGATTGGCATATTGTAGTGGTAAATATGAACCTCTTGGGAAGTGCCACAAATTTAATGTTGCACACCATGTTTAGTTGTGTGTCAGCAATTATGTAAGAAATGCAAACAATGGAAAACTTTAGTTGAAACTTGAATTCTGTATTGCTGTTACTTAGATCTTCCCATGTTGCAAATAAGCTTGAGTCCATAACTTCGGCAGTTTTCTTCTGTTAAATACAGACTGCTTATTGTTACATTTTAGAGCCCTTCAAAACATGCTTGCCATTCATTCATTTCCAGGAGGCTCTGAATAAAAAATATTAAGAAAGGAAGGGCTTGGCCTTCATTAAGGAGTTTCTGCATTTGCTGATGTGCCCTGCTTTATTATGCTCAACCACCTGTGTGTTGAGACAAATGGATTTTTGTAAATCACAAGCTATTCTTGATCATAATCTGAAAACCTGATTAAATATTGCTAAGATTATCTTCCGTGTTACCTGTAAGAAAAACTATTTTTAAAAAGGTCAGATTTTCCATGCTGAAGCTTAAAATAAAAAGGACTTTTTTTTCTGGTCTCAAATAGCAACTGCTCGGGATACGGGTTTTTTCCCTGGTTTTGATGAGAGCTCCTATCTTTTGGTTCACATCTTAACTCTAAAATCTCAGTCATCTAGCCTTGAGTAGTGGAGACAAGCTTTGCTATGTGCTTTGCTATGGTAGGAATAGAAGAGTCAAGGTCATCTGCTTGATGACTCCCTTTCCTCTCCTCTGAACGCTATAGAGTGGTAACTTTGATGTGTTATCACAGTCTAAGTCCTTGGTGCTATTCTCCCCATGGGGAAGCTAGTGTGCACTGTCAGTAAATTAAGTTCAGTGATATAGCCACAGAGGCTTATGTATTGATGTTTAGGAATACAGCTCTTGCTAGTGAATCAAAAGAACGTGCATTTGTGTGTTAACTAATTCTGCAGCTCAGCTGTTGTTTACCTTTGGTAGCTATGTATAACTACAGCCAGATCAGTCTTGGGGAGTAATACATATTTAAAACAAATGTATGCCATTAGGTTAACGTAATACTTCTTTCTTAAACCCTCTAATTTGCTTATTAATTTGTTAAAATGCTCCATGGTCAACTGTTGCATGTTCACAGTGGAAATCTTTGACCTGTTTTCTAAATGCAGAGACACTGTTGTGCCTGACTTGCTCTTCTCAAGATAGGTGTTTATGGTATGTATTTTTGTATTGATTTCCAGGTTTCTTTATTCAGATGAAGTTCAGATTGGTCCAGAAACAGTCATGACTACTTTATACACTGCTAAAAAATATGCAGTCCCAGCCCTGGAAGCACATTGTGTGGATTTTCTAACGAAGCACCTCCGAGCAGATAATGCCTTTATGCTGCTTACACAAGTAGGTAAATCTAAGCTTATTTTTGGTTTATTAGAAAAATCAGTATTTGGAAGGAAATGACTAAGTATTATTCCACTGTGGGTTTGCTACCATATAGCCTAATTTATGTATAAGAATTTCTAGTTGATCTGTTAGCATTTTTACAGACTCAGCTTCTTATAAATGTGGAATAAAGGCTTTTATTTGTTTTTCTTATGCAATGGACTGAGACATTTCAGATAGAGACTGTTTATTTTACAGTGTATTTGCATTAATTTCTCAGTTGTTTTATGTGAAGACTCTGCTTTAGTTCTCTATAGTTATACTGCTAAAACTACAAACACAAGCACAAAGAAAAACTTGCATTCAGTGAATTCTCCTTAACTATGTACTTCTTTGAGAATTCAAGTGCTTTTTAAGTTATAAATACAAAGACAAATCCACCTGTTTTAATTTAGCTCTGTCCTAGAGTAAAAATACTTGTTTTTTAAAAATAGTAGTTTGTCAGCTTTATGCTTAGAATGTATTTCTTTACCTTCAGGCTCGTTTGTTTGATGAACCTCAGCTTGCTAGTCTTTGCCTTGACACAATAGACAAAAGTACTATGGATGCAATAAGTGCAGAAGGCTTTACTGATATTGATATAGGTAAGTTACTTGGTGTGCCCTAAGCATTAGGCTTCTGAAGGGAATTGTAGGGTGTGAGAAGACTTCATCACAGTAAGCTGGGATAGTTTGCCTCTCCCATTTGAGTACGTAGAGTTCCAGCACATTTCATCTCCTTGTTGTGGTGTACTTTGCTTCCCCGCTACTCTTGACCCACCTTTGCACTGATGTGATGGCCAACTGCAGATACCAGAATTCAAACAGCAGTGCCTGTATTACATCAGTGAGTTTGCTTACGAGCAAAACAGGACACTGCATATGTATGTTATGTTAAAACCTGTGCAGGAGTACAGGTTTTATTATCCACCCCTGCAGTTCTTTCCTTTGAGTTTCATTCCTAAGCAGGGTTCCAGTACGTTGGGTCCCCATTTGGTTAGTGATGGTGGCAAAGAGCTCCCACCATGGTAACGCTATGCTTTTGTTAAAGCCAAAGCTTTCACTTGCCAAGTGTTGTGCCTTATCCCTGAGGGATCCAGACCTGCTTTTTTGCATGTAACAGGAGTCATACTGTTCTGTTGCCACATAGTACCCCTCTGTTCAGGGTTGTACAGATCAGGTACAATTTGTAAAATCTGTGTTTTTAAAAAAAATAAATCTAAATTGTCAATTTCTATGTATCATCTTTTATGAAAAGCTAGCAGTTGTACATTTGCTTACTGAATTTCATTGATGCTATATATGTCTTAATATTTTAATCCCAATTCAGCTAGATTGTATGAAAAACTCAGCTGGAGGAAGGTATGCCATCTGCTTAAAGAAATTGTAAAGTCCGGTTGCTAAATTGCTGACTCCTGTTCTGTGAGATTTGTACCCAGACTGAGTGTTCATCTCTGCTCTTGCTAAATCCCAATCTATTTTGACTTTCCACTATATTTTCTATGACTGCAAACATACCTTACTTAAATTCAGTGCATTTAAAAATTTGCAAAGAAGACAGAAGATTCAGAGTTTGAAAACACATTTTTTTCAGGTTTGTCTTCTGTGATGATTATTGCATACCTGTACCAATACATACTTGTACTGCTTAACAGTATCAATATACTGTTATTCATAAAATAACAGGACAAGTAAGAAATACAGGGAAACCTGCTCTGGTTTTGAGAGTACCTTGCCTTGCATCCTGTGTTCCACCTTCAAGCTTTGTGGGTGACAAATATGTCAATGTTTAAAATCAGTTTCATGTATCTTTAAACTGGTTTTGTGTGCACTGCTGCTGCTTGTGTCTGTAGCTGATCCAGATTGGCAGGTAGCTATTCAGATGATAATGTCACAGTGTCATCATGAATAACTTAGTGTTTTAGTAGTGTGCATTCACTGCTTGGTCATTTCCAGTTTTGATCTTTCCCTAGCCATGGAAATTCTGCAGGATATTGAATGTCACTAAATAGATTATGTATATGGTCGCACACTTCAGGATTAAGAAGAAAGTTCATGTGCTGTCTTCATAACAGGAAGTTTAGTTCATAGTAAGATTTTTTTGTTTGGAGTTTGTAGACCATTGGGAGATTTCTTGATATGTAAGATGTTTTGTCTTTGATATCTTTCTATGAATGTTAGCGTTTACTTAACATTTTAAACTTAATGTGTAGTACTGTTACTGGTTTGGATGAAAACTTACCTGGATTTGTAACCCTTTTTTCTTTAGACACACTGTGTGCAGTTCTAGAAAGAGATACCCTTAGTATTCGAGAAAGTAGACTTTTTGGAGCTGTTGTTCGCTGGGCAGAAGCAGAATGTCAAAGACAACAACTGCCTGTGACATTTGGAAACAAACAGAAAGTCCTTGGAAGGGCTCTTTCCTTAATCCGTTTTCCATTAATGACTATTGAAGAGTTTGCAGCAGGTGAGTTTTGGGGTTCTTTGTCTTACTGCACAGCTTATCTGTGAGTGTTTAAATGCTTAACACTCTATTGTTATCAGTGTCATACTAATAAAAGTTGTGATGCACAAACGAAAGCAAAACATTCTGCAGACTGTGCTCTGGCTGTTGGAAAATATTATCATCTTCAGTTTGCCAGTATGTGGTTTAAATACAACAGTTGGAGTAATTCTTCAAAGCATCTTGGAAGTCTTTTCTTTTCACAGGCCCTGCTCAGTCTGGAATCTTGTCAGATCGGGAAGTAGTAAATCTCTTTCTGCATTTTACTGTCAATCCTAAACCTAAAGTAGATTATATTGACCGACCAAGATGTTGCCTTAGAGGAAAAGAATGCAGCATTAACAGGTTCCAGCAAGTGGAGAGTCGCTGGGGCTACAGTGGAACAAGTGATCGGATTAGGTATGGCTTTTGAAACTATTTGAAGGAGAGACAGAGAAGTGTGGGAAGAAAGGGAACAAATTGCTTGACTTTGGCTTTCTGGCATAAGGCACCACAACATGCTGCTTCTGTTTGGGAGCATTTGATTTTTTTCCTTTTTAAAAATAACTCAGGCTGTTGCACACATAAAATATAAAGTAGCAAAGAATAAATTTTAGGAGGGTTGTGTACATTCTACAGTGTTTGGGTATTGGCTACATATTCATTTTAAAAATACCAAGTCTTTGAACTGGGTTTTTTTTTTTGGACTTACTAAAAAGCATCTGGTTATTTTTTGTTTATTAATATTGAATATCTTGGGGAATTAGCAAAGCCTAAACCTGTAAAGCTGATACTTTACGAAGCATTTTGTTACTGTTGAAATATAAATAGAAAGTGTTCCTGGGGGGGAAATAAAAAAGGTAATTTTCAGTTTACTTCCTTGTCTTCAGTAGGAGGCTTTTTCCTGCTTGTTTGGGAATAAGGTAACACACCCCTCACAGGTGTTTAAATTCCTTTCTTGGCTTGTGTCTTACTAGGTTCACAGTTAATAGAAGAATTTCCATAGTGGGATTTGGATTATATGGATCTATTCATGGACCCACAGACTATCAAGTTAATATACAGGTACAGTATTTTCTGTTTAAATAAGCTTATGTAGAAACTACCCTGTAGTACTGGCAAAAGTTTTAGCATATATTGTGATAGGAGCAATAAATAGGCTAGGAATCTAACCTGTGTTTTGTCCCCAGCAGTGGTCATAAGAGGATGACTAGGGAAAAGTAAGAACAACATGAAAGTCTTTCTCCCTTTCTGTTGTATTCTCCTGTTCTTCAATCATTTTTAGTATAGGTATTTCCAGAGACTGATTTTGGTTTCTGTTTAGTAGCTTCTGGTGAATCTTTCTTCAGGATTTTTCTTCAGGATCTTTCTTTGTCTGGTCTAACCTTGGATTCATGTAAACTTTCTGCAGAGGAATTTTATAGCTTTGTAATCTGTTCAGTTGTGCATGAGGTCTGTCCTTTAGTAAAGTTTCTAGTAATTTGGGAAGGAGATCTTGGATTTGTCATCAACAGCTCTCCGTAATAAGGGACACAGCATACTGACTACTAAAAAAGCCCACTGTGTCATCAGGAAGGCAAGAAAAACAAGATAGAAGGTGACATTTTATTGCTGTATGAAAGCCAGGTATGCCCACATCCTGAGTATTGTGTGCCATTCCCAATCTCAAACAGTAGAATTAGAAGGTAGAGGAAAAAGGGTAATTAGAATGATTAAAGGGCTAGAGCTGCTGCTTTATGAAGGAAAACCAAAAAGGCTAGGACTCTTCAGTTTGTAGGGTAGCTGTGAGCAATGCTTCTAAAAGTATGACAGCACTGGATAAAATAAATGCAGAACTGTTTGTTATTCGCCAAACCCCAGAATATTAAAACTCAGAGACTCTTACTGATACCAGAAGATCAAAACGGGTAAGAGTATCTGTAGTATGCAGGTACCGAACATACTGCCAGAAGAGGCAGACACCCTGTTTTGAATTTGGTGGTATTTGAACACGTTCGTTCATCAATAGCAGATCCATTAGAAGATTCCAGAAGGAACAGAATGGGGATGTGCACTGTAGCACACTTAGTAGAACAGTTGTGGATGCTGGGGGAACAGACTGCAGAGCCCAGACTTGTGTACTAACCCAGAGCAACATCTCCTCTAGCCTCTGTCAGAGCATATTGGATCATTTGTCTGATCCAACTGGGTATTAATTACATTCTTAGCTCATCTGGTACATATACAGGGACTTAGAGGCTTGTCTTTGCCCAGAGCTTTTTGGGAAAACTGACAGCTATTTGCTGCTGATTCAAGTCTTAGGGGGAAGTTTGTATGTTACTATTACCATAACTTCTGTAAGGTTGCTTTCTGTTTGAGGTTTCTGAAAACATTTTCCCATCATGGCAATCCTCCTGGTTTCTTCTGCTGCTAAATGATGTATTTGTATTACTGTTCTCTAGGCTTCCATGTTGAAGACCTTATCCTTCTGCTATTCATTTTATATCTTCATGCATGTTTATAGCTTCATGTATTTTTATAGCTTTGTGTGTATTTATAGGCACCCATGTAGGGTGCTTAGCTACTGCTTTGTTGAAAGAATGATTTAGCATGGGGTTTGATGCTTTTAGATACCTGTTCCTAAGCCGCCTTTTAGCCTGCTTAATTGCACTTTCTTACATTTCAGTCTCTCAGTTTGGCCCTTTATATTCTTATCTGGATACAACTTCATATTGCTATAGGATGCCCTTTTTTGTTTGTTTCCGGTCATAGCCTTTTGCTCATCAGCTATGCCAGCTTTCTTCCCCCTTTCTCAGGCCTTTCCTAATAGGTGATATCTACCACTACTGTACTTGGGCATGGGGTGTCCTTCAGCAGCCTGCATGCTTCTTACAAGGATTTCATTTTCTTAATTGCTCCTTCTTTTGAACAAGCTTCCTTGATTTTTCTCTTTTTGAAATGTAGCATAGCTGTGGTGCATTTGCTTTTGCTCACGTGTCATTTTTTAAGCCCAGCTGTAAATCAGCCACACAGTCATTAGCTCACTCCCCTCTTCCTCCCCCTGCTTCCGGAGGGATGGGGAGGAGAATGAAAAGAATGTAACTTCCACGGATAGAGATAAGAACAGTCCAGTAACTGAGGTGTAACACAAACCACTGCTGCTACCACCAATAATAATAATGATAAGGGAAATAACAAGGAGAGAGAATACAACCGCTCACCACCCACTGATCAATACCCAGCCAGAGCGAGCAGTGATCTAACCCTTCCGAGTAACTGCCCCCAGTTTATGTAGTGGGCATGACGTGCTGTGGTATGGAATACCTTTTTGGTCATTTTGGGTCAGGTGTCCTGTCTCTGCTTCCTCCTGCCTTCCCCTCCTCTCTGGCGGAGCATGAGACTCAGAAAGTCCTTGGTCAGAGTAAACTTTACTGAACAGTAACTGAAAACATCGGTGTTATCAACGCTGTTCCCTGGCCAAAAGTCAAAACCACAGCACTGCACCAGCTACTAAGAAGGAGAGAAATGACTGCTGCTGCTGAACCCAGGACAACATGGTAGTGTTGACTCTAAGTATATTGCAAACACTGTTACATGGTGTTTCCATTATGAAATTTTGAATCTGATCTTAACTGATACCAAATCAAGGGTTGCGTTTCTTCCTACTGAGCAATTAGTTAACAAGCTCATGAAATGGCTAGTGATAGCATCTAAAAATGTCACCCCTGCTTCGTGTCCTCATAGGACACTTGCCCAGTCTGAGTGGGTAATGAAAGACACACTAAAATTGTACTTCCTGCTCTTGTAGCCTGATCGATCTCTTTTAGCTTGTTATGGTCAGGATTGTCTTCTAGTAATATTGACCCAGCACTGTAATTTTTTCAAGCATGGAACTTCAGTCCATTTGAATTCTCTTGCTTATTGCGATGAGTTTTTATTTGATTCTAAGCTTTCTAACAGAGTATTAGCATTCTGTGACTGCCACAGTAATGCTATGTTCTGTGTATTTTGTAACCTGGTACTATAACTTCACATGGATTTATTAGGGGTGTGGGAAATGCTGTAAAAGAAAGAATCTGTGACTTCATTTAGGGACAGAAATTCCATTGTTCCTATCTTACGTCAAAGACTTCTTACATGTGCTGGAACTGCTGTTTTAGTTCATTTCTGGACATCTTATTAAAATGACAGTTTACTTAGTCTTCTGTTTTCTATTTGATGATTACTATTCTCTGACCATCCTATACTTAAGGATAGGAATTTTGTGTCTGTCCCTTAAGAGAAAAATGTTGTGCTTTTCTTCTTAAGATGTTCCAAACAGAATGTGTCTGGAATGTGGTTCTGAAGGAATTTGTTGGCTTTTCACATTCCTCAGTTTAAGAGCTAATTTGGAAATTCCTTGATTTGAAAGTAGCATCAATTTAGTTTTCTCAAACTATACATTTATGTAAATGCATACACTCTTACCCTTCTTCTTGGACCTGCATCAGCACTAGCAGAGCTTGAGAGAATTAAACACATAATACTTGTCTTAAAATAGTGATAACATAATATTGCAAATACATCTTTTATGTGAAGGGGGCTTAGGCCTTCAGCATGATAAATATTAATGTTTCTGTTGGTTGTGCCTGGGGAAGAAATTAGAGCACATTTTGCCTAGATGCATTTTGCTTCATCTCATTTGGGCAATATTAAAATTACGGCAATTTAATAATAAAATATTGAAACTGATGGGATTCTTGTTAGTGCAGTAATCATGAGAAGTGTTCATGTTACTCTAAAGCTCTAATACCCAACTTCTGCAAGAGGTTGTTCAGCAACATGGATCAGGATTGCTACCCAAAAGAAGTGAGTTATCTGCTGTTACTGCATCTTAGCTCGTGATTCTTATTTGCCACTTAAAATTGAATATGTAATCTGAGTGTAATTTTTAACCTTAGTCTAGAACATAAATTGTATAAAACATAGCAGCACAAGTTCTTGTTTTCTTTTAAGATGGTGTCATTAACTGCTTACTTTATCTGTAAAAACTTGTTTCCTAAATTAGCCACAGCCCCTGTATGTGCTTCCCTCATGTGGGCCGTGTAGGTGTGCCAAGATCAGCAGATCTATGTACAGAAGTATATGTAAACATGAAGGTCAGAAGATGAATGTGTAAGAGCTATTCTTCATCTCCTAAGCAAAGACTGTAAGCTGGTTGGAGCAGTGTTGAATGTAGCCAGCAGGTTGAATAGCCTCTGTGAAACCCGCAGGCCATAGTTCAGCACACTGCTGGGTCAACCCTACTGGTATCAGGACATTACACCTACTTTCCAGTCCTGAGATAGCACTGGCCTTGCAATTAAACTGGGTGGAGTAGGCAAGTGTTTGCTTGTAATCTTCCAATATGAATACAGTAAGAATCTTTCTCAAGCTTGTAAACCTAAAAATACTATTTTCTTGGTTTTGTACAGATAATTGATTATGAGAAGAATCAGACACTAGGACAGAACGACACTGGATTTAGTTGTGACGGAACAGCCAGTACGTTCAGAGTTATGTTCAAAGAACCTATAGAGATTTTGCCAACAGTTTGCTACACAGCTTGTGCAACCTTGAAAGTAAGAATGTCTAACAGTACCAAAGAAAAATGTTACTTTGGTGCAGCAGTTGTTATTTTCTCGCTCTTCTCATGGGAAAGTGACTTCTAGATCTTTGATTTATTTTTAGTGCTAAAGAAAGATGTAGTTAAACTCCCCAGTAACTTGTAAGACTGCTGTCACTTTTCTGTGCCACAAAACAGAATGTGCCTTCCCACTTTCTGGCTGATGTAAGAGTTAGAACGAGTCCTGATGGGAGTCAGTGGTTCTGTGTGGGAAGAAGCACTATCTAGAATGTGTAATCTGGCGGCTCTCTGTAAAAATTAAAGTTCTTTTTCTTTTATTGAGCATATTCTAACTTTATAGCTACAGAAAACTAAAAGGTTTAGGGGTTTTTTATTGCCATTGCCATTTTTGTCACTTTTTATGTACTAGTGCTGCAGAATAGGAAAGAATAATTTGTTCTAGGAAAGTATCCCTTTAAAATTTATTCAGTGTTTTCTCAGAAGTCTTTTAATATTCTTTTAAGTATAATTCCCTGTATGGGAATCAAAATTTATTACCAGTTGGATAAAATCAAGTGGTTTAAGTCTGCTGTCAGAGAAATTTTTTATTTAGACATAGGGTACTCACTTGTGGTATCTGTGATTTTGTATGTGACTTGTGTGATGTGGGTACAGACATCTTATACTATTAAAATATCCTAACTCAGTAGCATTTGAACATCAGCGTTTTATGGTCTTGCTGCCTGCTTCCATTCAGTTGCTAATCTCTTGTGATGTTTTTCAGGGTCCTGATTCCCACTATGGAACAAAAGGCTTGAAGAAAGTGATCCATGAATCTCCTACTGCTAGTAAAACATGCTTTGTCTTTTATAGTTCACCGGGTAACAACAATGGTACATCAATAGAAGATGGACAGATACCAGAAATAATATTTTATACGTAATTTCACATTCTCATCTCAAATGCGTCAGTTTAGCAGTGGACTTCAGCTCACTGTTGGCAGCAGTTAAAAAATTTATGCAGAATTACATGAATGTGTGAGAACAAAACTTGTTTGAGAGCTGATCTCTGCATAATTATTGGCAGAATGTGATTTAGCTTTTCCTCTTGACGAAACAGCAAGTGGAATAAGTACTCTGTACCTTGAAAACATGTTTTTAAATAGTGTCTTGTGATTAATTGCTTTGTGTTTTCATCCCTTCATTTCTCATGTAGTAAAATTCTGTTTTTTTTCTTTTTTTAACTGGAAAATCCTTACTCATGATGAACTTGTGTATGCTTCCCCTAACCTGTCCTAAAGTGACAGTAAAGCTGCTGTTGTAGTCCCAGCTTATACTTCTTTCCAGTGTGACCTCAGCATGACCCTATGGACATGAAGTGCTACTATTTGGGGGT
>JAOEHY010002714.1:0-48716 GCA_025447955.1 Psilopsiagon aurifrons | reverse complement strand
ATGGGGCAGCCACAGCTTCTCTGGGCACCCTGTGCCGGTGCCTCAGCACCCTCACAGGGAAGAGCTTCTGCCTAAGATCTCATCTCAATCTCCCCTCTGGAAGGTTAAAGCCATTCGCCCTTGTCCCATACCTACAGGTACTTGTCAAAAGTCCCTCTCCAGGTTTCTTGTCGGCACCTTTAGATACTGGGGAATAAAAATCCTTAAGGGATATTTTTTTTTGTATGCTTTATTAAGTTTTTTAATTTAATTTGCCATAGTTCTGGAGGTTTTTGTTTTGCTCTTTTTTACCTAGGTACAATTTTTGCTTTTTGAAGGATTTCCTTTTACTCCTGTAGCGTTATTTGCTCCACTCCTTAATTATATTGCCTTATTATAGCCAAGTCTTAAACACTTTCTTGATAGTGCAGGTTTTGCTTGAGGCCCTAATATGCTAACTGGTCCCATGGAAACTTCCCTTTCTTAGCCTTCTACCTGTTGTTTTTATTTCTTTTTAACAAAATTTCTCACTTTCTCTGATCTCCCCCCCTTATTATATCTGAATAAATAGACTGAAACTGAGTTTCTTATGGTTTCTGTCCTCAATTGTGGCATCTTCGAGGCGGTGCTGTGCATGTCGCACAGCAAGGCAAGAGCAGGTAGCTTTAGTCTGCATCTCTTTAGCGAATAGTTAACAACCTTCCCCCAAAATTGAGTTGCTGCCAACTAAAATCAGAGAGGCTCTTGAGGAGGGGGGGTTATAATCATAGATTTACAAGATAAGCTGTCACGATCATGTGCCATAAAAATTGCTTAGCTTCATGCTGTGGTTTATCTTTTGGCTTTGCTGTCATTTCATAACTACAGTGCAGGAATTCATGCTGTCAGCTGCACTGGGAGAAAGGTCTTCAGTTGAACGTGACTGTGGCAATTGGTTCTTTTACTGTTCAGTTGCTAGAGCTCAGCTCTAAGATGTAAGTGGATGGAGGCAGAGGGGAGGGTTGCCCCTTGCCTGAGGTACTTTCCTTGTCCTTCCTGCACCCACAGTATTTTCAAGATTGTCATGACCCTTTATAAATTATACAATTTTTTGCATGCATAATTGATTTTGTAGAGCATCTCCCATATGAAGACAGGTTTTTTCAGATGAGAAGATGGGGGCTGTTCAGCCTGGAGAAGAGAAGCTGCATGGAGACCCCGGAGCAGCTTCCAGAATCAGAAGAGGGCCTACAGGAATGCTGGAGAAAGACTCTTTGTCAGGGGCTGTAGTGACAGGATAGGGAGTATGGCTTTAAACTGAAACAGGGTAAGTTCAGGTTAGATACAAGGAAGAAGTTCTTTACTGTGAGGGTGGTGTGGCACTGAACAAGTTGCCCAAGGAAGTGGTAAATGCCCCATCCCTGGCAGTATTCAAGGCCAGGTTGGACGGGGCTTGGAGCAACCTGGTCTAATGGAAGGTGTCCCTGTCCGTGGCAGGGGGGTTGAACTAGATGATCTTAAGGTCCTTTCTAACCCAAACCATTCTATGATTCCATGATTTGCTCACATTCTGTGGTTCTATGACTGTGAAGGATACAGAGGCCACACATGAACAGCTAGGTGGAAATCAGATTGAAGAGACAGCTTCAACTGACGCCTCACTGTCCTCCTGGGGACATATATCTCCATTTCAGCCGTCCTTGCTCTGCGTGCTCCCTGGTGTTGGTCACAGGGCTGTATCTCTGTGGCAGGGCTCTTCATCATTCCTTGCAGACCTTCCAAGTGCTGCCATAAAGAAGAGAGGAGCTGTGTGAGCAGCAGCCTGCTTTGCAGTCCAGCCTGCAGTGTCCCCTGACCATGACCACCACCAGCACTCACCTGAGTTAATGGAGTTTGGAATGCTTGACAGGGGGCACTTGATGAGTCCTGTAGTTGGGCACATGTGCTGAGCATCCTCTCCTGTGGCAGTATCCTTGGGGCCAGCTGCTGGGATGCTTGCTGCCTCCTCTCCTTCCCGCTCTCCCCAAGGGCTCCAAGGCTGATCTTCACCTGCACTGGTGGCCCAAAGCTGACCTACTGACTGCACCCATTCACTGGCAGAGCTACTGTTCCTCCTCGATTTATGTCTTCTAGGTGCTTTGTAAGTACCCAGAGAGATGCAGATGCTGGATCAGAAATCCTGTTGCCCTTTCTACTTAGCTCCATGTTCACTCCAGCGGCAGCGTTCCTGTAGGCACAGTGGAGCCAGGGCTCCTGCCTTGACTCTGTGCCCTCCTGTCTGTCAGCAGCTAGCTGCTAATTGCGTCACGATCTAGAAGTGGCTTCTACTTTGTCTCTGGGAGATACATAGGTAGTTTTCTGCTATGACAGAGGAAACAGATTTTCTGTGACACTGAGGCAGGATAGATATTGGACATCCCTGAGAGATTTTAATGCTTTGAAGCCCAAGATTGTAAATGTTCTCAGTAACAGTTAAACCACTTGAAAAGGAGACCTGTTCAAATCTTCCAACCTTCAGTGTGCCTGCTCCTGTAAAGCTATCTCAGAAGAAATCTCTTAGATATATATTGGACTGAGATCATTACCTACGGGCTCTTCTGTCATGCCAGTTGCTGGTGGCTCTTAGGGGCTTGGCAAAGATCCTGCCAGTGGTGGCTGCACATTTCAGACGTTGTCAGCTGAAAGAGCAGCTCCCCAGAGCAGCATTTAGTGGTCTGCCGGTCAGTCAGTGACTTTCTGGCTTGCAAGGGCTCTTGAGAGATAAGCAAAAGTCTCCTGACTCTATGGGGTTCATAGAGGCTGCTCTGGACTCTCTTGGGATCGTGGTCTGCTAGCAGTCATCAGACCTTGGGATTCCCTCGAGAGAGGTTTGGGGATGCAGGACCGGTGGATGTGAGCAGCCTGTGCTCTGCTTTTGTGTTGTTGCAGAGCACCGTAGGGGAAATTGCTCTTAGCTCAACCAGGGCCAAGTGAGCTGCAAATTAAGTATTTACTTGCCTATAGCAAAATCAACGTAAAGTAGAGTAGAGTGGAATGGAATGAAAGGTAACGGAATGGGACGTAACGGAAGGTAATGCAACGGAACAGATCAGAAGAGGGGCTGCAGTAATCATCTAGTCCAACTGCAATGGATAATGATTCCAAAACACTTACAAAAGACAATGTGTGGGGATGAAAATGAGGAAGTAAGTGTTTATTTAGAGCTTAAATCAGTCATAAGCCTCTTTTTCTGTACATGGATTCAGCTAATAAGACAGCAGATGCTTCTTACCCACCATGCTTCGTACAGCAGGGTGAGTGACAGTGATGTGCTAGCATGTTGCTGATTCTTGGTTGAACTAGACATGGTGCTAATAAGGTGGAGAATAACTGGTTTGTGATGGAGTGAGGCTTTTCCTAATCTTGCCTTTCCAAGTCATGCATTTATAATGTGACTGTAAATGGGAAAACTTTGTGTTCTTGTTGCATTGCCATGGATTGCATAATCATCTGTGTTTTAAAGTAAGGGAAAAGCTGGCAACAGCACTAAGAGTGTTATCTTCTGCAGAACCAGGGGTCAGAAGAGGATGATGGCACTCTGGACATCACAGAGCTGTTTGCCCAATGGGCAGCATTGTGCTTGGACATGATTCCTCTGGCAGGATCATTAGTCTGGTGCTTTAAGTGCAAGTGGCTGATGCCACTGTCTGCCTGACAGCCCTTCCTTGAACCTCAGCCCCAGTGGGGTTTAACAGGGAGGCAGAGGACTCAAGGATATTATGTTCCTCTGTATTTATGAGAACAGGTATGTGGGTGGAGGTTAGGGAACCAAGTGATTGCCCAGATTGGATGAAAGCCTTGAGCAGGAGCTCAAGTATAGTATTCATCACCAGGAGATACATTAAGGATGCCTTGGTTGCAGTCAAAATGCCTGACAGAAGCTGCTTCTCTTTGGTGGGGATAAAGCAACCCTGGAGCACGAAGCTGCAGGAAAGCAGGGTTTTTCTGCTGCTCACAAAAGCAAGTCATTAAACACTGTGGCCTTTCACAGGAGTGCTTGTGTTGCCATCTAACAAAATATCTCCTGATAGTTTCCAGTCACCATTTGATATTTTCTATTTTGTTTTCAGTTGTGTGGTATTTGCTGGTTTTAAACCATCAAGTACACACATCTCCAGGACGTACATCTTCCTGCATGGACATAAATGTCATAAGTCAGGGATGCAGGGGTTTAAATGAGTGCTGATTTGTAATTCTGCAACCACTTCTTTGCTGTCAAAGCAGAGTCTGGTACAGGATTTCCCATGTTGGATGTAACGTTACTTAATGCTACAAAGCTGCCACCAGTAAGCATCCCAAGCTCAATGGATATTTTAGCATCACTAGTGTGAGATTTTCAGAGCACATAGCTGGAATCAGAGGCCCTCCACATCAGACACTTATTTTACTGTTGATTTATTAAAAGGCTGCATCTCCTATTTGCTTGTCTGGTTTGCTGATAGGTAGTTTATGCCACCTAATATTTGATACTACCCCACATAGTTCCTTTGCCAGCCCATAAGCCTTAGGAATTGTTTTTCTGAGTCAAACCCAATGCCATTTTGGCCTAGAGTGCAAGTGCCCTTTTATCACCTGTTGGTTTTTTTCCTAAATAAGTGATTCTTAGAGTCAGTCATGTGGGTGTTCACATCGGGTTTCAGTTGAACCAGCTGGGTCAAATCTCTGCTTGGAGGTCTAATTCTTATTCTTTAACCCAGCCTTCCTCTTCTGGGTGTGAGCATCTGTACATCTTCTCTTTTCATGCTTTATCATGATTCGTTTGCTTCTCATACCCTTGGTTTTCCTGCAGGTAAGCAGTTGGGTGTTTTCCCTCTTTTTCTACGAACAGAAAAGACTTGCTTCTCCCCATTTTGCTTATTTGTGGTGTGGATGTGATGCTAGGAGCTCCCTTCCATGGACAAATCCAGCTTTTCTTTGGAAAGCTTTTGTAATGGTGGTGGTGGTGCCATTTGTTTTCATGTTCTTTTTATACACTATAATGCAGTAATTAGATCAGTTGCCCAGTGAGCAACCCATTTCAGTTGGCACCAGGCAGAGGAGGGATGCAGTCCATGTTGCATAAAAAGGCTGCAGTTCCTGAAGGATTTACTCAGACCAAAAATGCCAAATCCCCATGGATGCCAGAGGGCTGCCAGGGTTCAGTGGCAGCTGAGCAGATGGATGTGGCCAGTGTCTTCAAGGGGAGAACGTGAAATTAGGAGAAAACCGGTGCACATGCTCTTGAGCTTTTCCACATGCCACTCCTGAACAAGACTTGAGTTACCAGCCATGTGTGTAGATCTTGTGTAATATCACTATTACTTGATTTTAAAGCAAAGATGTTGATGGTGTTGGCATTTACCTTGTGATGGCCGTTGTTCCCAAGTTAGTCTCTGGTGTGCAAAAGGAGCCATTGACATCTCTTGGGATGCTGGCTCCAAGCTTGGGTCTTGTCTGTAAAATTTGGTGGCACCATGAACCTACTTGAGTGAAATGAGAGCAATTCCCTTCTACAAACCCTGACTTTACCTTGGAATTCCTGAATAAGAAAGCTGTACCAAGTAACTGGAAGCGAATTGTAGACCAGACAGCTATGTCACTGTATTGCTTTCATCTTTCCTAAAGCTGCTGTCATATTTTTACTAGCACTTCTGTGCCATCAAATGTTAGGTTGAAGGCAAATCTTTTTTTTTTCCCTGAAATTAAACATTAATTAGCAAGCACCCTAACACTTGTTTTGTAAACATTTGTAAATAGGATTTTGTTTTTAAAACATTCATAATTCTTGTTATTCCAATAGAAAATTGTAATTTTTACAAAAGGGATAAAGTCAAGCATAAAAAATCTCTAAGGTTCTTGTAACATCTTGCACCACTGAGCTTGATTTTATGGGGAATGGCTTTGACCCCTGGTTTTTGCTATGCTGTTCATTGTTCTGATCATCTTAGCTTTTTCCTCCTCATCTTTTTGCATCTCTGCCCAGCCTGCCAGGACATTTGCACCAGCCCTAAATAGAAGGTCTGGTTTCATATCCATGCCTCTTCCTGAGTGGAACTATGGAAGTTCTGTGCCTTTTCAATCAGGAGAAGTATCCATCAGTGAGGCAGACCTGGGTACAGATGAATCTCTCAGGGTGGCTTTGGCTATGTGGCAGGCAACCCTGCAGCTTAGCCTCCTCTCTGGCTCGGAGCTGAGGGTTAGTTTCTGGGAGTGTTTTGTGATGCTTCACATCAAGAGATGTGCAGGTGCTTCTTTCACTGTGTGGGGAAGGTAAGAGATAGCAGGGGTGTGATGCAGAGCTGGGATTGAAACCCAGGCTTCTGATATTGGAGACCCAGGACTACCCCCCCTGCTTCTGTGGGGGGTGAAATGCTGTGTTCCTCTCTGCGCAAGGCAGAGGCTGGTGCTGTGTGCTGCTATGGCTGGTTTGATGCCCCATATACTAAGGGTGGTGGGAGTTCAGCTCCAAACAAGCTTGGAGAGGGTTGGGCAAGAGGCAGAGGAGCAGATGGCTGGTGGTGGGTATTGCTGAGGCCAGCTGGGCTGCACCAGGGCAGGAGGCTGGTTGTGGCTCGGTTCAGTGCTGTGTCAGTGTTACGCTGGAAAATGGAGTTTCAGAAAGTGAGAAGGTAGCTGCTGGTTTTCAGTTCACAAATGAAAGAATACAACGTCTTCCTGGCTGCCCAACCTGTCAATGACTGCAGGAAGATTAACAGAGCTGCCTGCCTGACCTTCTCTTGATAAAGCATTGACAGAATACAATAAATGGAATCCTCGACAACATAATTGTTAATAAGCTTGGTCAAACACGTTTGATATTCTTTACTTGGACAAAATTGTAACCCTGTTGGTAACTGTGAGAGTGCTGCTGAATTTGGACCCTGCAGAGAAGTTTTACCAATCACCATTATTGCCAATTATCACCGATATTTCTAATTCAACAATTAGGGTGGTACAGAATTAATACAACCCCCATCAAGTGGGAGAAATCCTGCCTTATTAGGACATCTCAATTTAATTGTTAGTAAGTGGTCTAGTGATTTTGGGGGGATATTTTTTGGAACTGGCTAGCAGCCCAATGCTAGTTAGTATTTTTGTGAGTGATAAAGAAGGCTGTCATGACAAAAGGGGATGAGCTGCATTTTGTGTAACAGCAAAAAGAAAAGAGTTCATAGCTAGGTATAAACCATACCTACATTGGAGCGTCCTAGATGAACGAGTGTGGACCTGTGCCTGATTCCATATGACTGTTCTCATGTTCTTTCCTGGGGCATCTTTCCTGTTTCTGTATTTGACAGACCAGATGATTCCTTCTGGTCTCAAAATTTCACAGACACGTTCAACTGGTGCAAGTGAGAGACAGTCCAGCCCGGAAGGATGAGGCATCTTGGATAATTATAACCTAAATAAATGCAGTGATAAGTACACAGAGTGAAACCACTGCTGCGAGCAGGATGGTGATGCTGCATGGCATTTCTTTGCTCCTGAGGAGGTGAAGGGAGCCGGGAGGGAGCTTGGTCCTGGGCTGGAAGAGCATCTCTGGAGCAGCACTATCCCACCAGGCAGCAACCACCCAACTGCCCTCTTCCTTCTGCACCAGGAATGATGCTCAAGGCAAAATAACAGCACCATGTGTATCCTTCTCATGGTTTTTTTGCTTTTTCAAGAGAGCCACAGACTCTGTTTTGGGTAGGAAATGTAGTGAGCTTCTCTATGCCTTGTGTGACAGCCCCTCTTGATGGAGCGCAGCTCTGGTGGTACGGCGCTCCTCAGTTTGGTTTGCTACAAGAAATTCACTAAGCAGAAACTGCACCCTGCTTTAAGGAAAGGCACTCGAAGTAAACAAGCGGACTGCTGGTACTGCTAATGCAGCTGCAAAAAGGAGTGGTGACTAAACACACTGCTAAACACTTGAACTGGGGATAGCTGCTCTAAGTTTCTCCCATTTTACACAGAGCTGAGGGAGGAAGCCGTGATTGAGTGGTATTTCTGTGGTAGAGCCAATTTGGAACCAGAATTCCTACTCAGTGGCAAATGGTTTTTTCATATTAAACAGGGAAAAAATGTTTGAATTTTGAAATTTGCACTGGAATAACCATTCTTTATTCCAAAAACCAGTTATTTGACTGTATACACATTAGTCCTTTCAAACAACATTATTTTGCTGTTGTTTAACACACCATTAGATCAGCAGGCATTCTGATACCTACGAGAATTAAACTCAAGGAGAAAAAATGCATTTTGCTTTCTGACAGCACTGCCTCGTGGTGTCTGGGACTGAGCTCTCCCCTTCTGCCAGCTGCAGGTGCTGTGTGTTTTATGGGGCAGCAGCTCGGCAGCCCCCAGCACTGGGAGGCAAATCCCTGTTCTGAACTCAAGGGCATCAGTATGAAATGATGAAGGAGCAGCGGGTGCAAACGACACTTAGTGCAGGTGCCTTGCTGCAGGGCCAGGGCTGGTTTGCTCTTTAGCCTGGAGCAGATCAGTTACTCCCTTATTGCTTTGCTTTATGATGACTGTGCAATTTCTCCTTCAGAGAAGTGGGTTTCAATCTGAGCCGGGAAGTATTCCCAAAGTGCTATTTTAATATTTATTTTCATTCGACTTCCTATTACTGTGGTAACATGCACTTTGAATTTCATTAGTTTTATGCATTTAAGTTCCCTTTTTAAACCTTTGTAAGGTCAGACCCTGCTTGGGTAAATCAACAGTTTATTAAATTTGAGGTTCGGAGTATTATTTTTCCTCAGCCAGCTGTAGATCACAGGTAGTGAGGGCATTGGGGCTTCTGCCTTTTCAAAGAATATTTGTGGGCATTACTGATAATGTGCATATGCACTAAATTATTCTGTAATTAGATAAACATCTTCCAGTGCAGATTCATTCTCATGCACTCAGGGTCCACTGGCAGCACATTACCTGAACTGGGGTCATATGGAAGGTGGGGTGTACAGGACCTCGTGCCATGCTCGTCAGCACAAGAGCTCAGGGCTTTTGCAGATGGAGTTGTTCTAGAGCTCCTTGGGGTGGCAAGGAGCACATGAAGCACACTAAGCAGGCTATGGGACTGCTGCCTGACCTCAGCATCGCTCCTTCTGGGTAGCTCTGGCTTCACAGGGAGATCTTAGGCAGAAGCTCTTCCCTGTGAGGGTGCTGAGGCGCTGGCACAGGGTGCCCAGAGAAGCTGTGGCTGCCCCATTCCTGGCAGTGCTCAAGGCCAGGTTGGACACAGGGGCTTGGAGCAGTGTGGTCTAGTGGAAGGTGTCCCTGCCCGTGGCAGGGGTTGGAACGGGGTGAGCTTTAAGGTCCCTTCCAACCCAAACCACTCTGGTTCTTTGTGGTTCTATGGTTTCACAGTTCTCATCTTGGCGACCTGATGCAAGGAGGTTGTGAGAAGATGGGTTAGTATGCATTGGCTGTCTCCCGGCAGGAAGGGCCCTGCAGTCTGCAAAGCAGAGGTGCTAGAGGAGTAATGGGGAGCCTCTTGCCGTCAGGAGGCTGAGCTGCCCCAAACTTCTCATTGCTATTTTACGTGCAACTTTCTGACTAAAGTTCAACTCGGAATACACCAGATAATTCAATTACATCTCTGCTGCTGGGTTATATAAGAGAAGGCTGAAATTGGGCCTCATTTCGTAAGGTAAAGTGTGTCCTTCTGGTGATGTGAGCAATTTCCCTGGGTCGGAGTGTGGTTTCGCTGTGCCTCCTTGGCCGAGCTGGGGCTTCAGGGGTGGAGAAGCTGCTGTAGAGGTTTTGTGCACCGGCATCTTTGGAATGTGCTAAACTTGGGCTGCTGATGTGCATTTTATTGGTGTTTCAGCACGCTGAGGAGACCGGAGCAGCTGGATCAGGCCGCGGGCCAGCGATCAGCATCCCCCTCCCTTTCACAGACTGCACCCAGCGCCCAGAGCCCACGGGAGATGAGGGGCAGGGGCCAGCCTGGGCCAGCAGCGGAGGCGCCGCGGAAGATGCTGCAGGTGGATGCCCGGAGCCAGGGCTCGGGGAGGTCTCCGTCGGTGTCGCCGGACCGGGGCAGCACCCCTACGTCCCCCTACTCACTCCCGCAGATCGCCCCCCTGCCCAGCAGCACGCTCTGCCCCATCTGCAAGACAACGGAGCTCACCTCGTCCCCCGGCCAGCCCAACTTCAATGCTTGCACCCAGTGTCACAGCAAAGTCTGCAACCAGTGTGGCTTCAACCCCAACCCGCACCTCACCCAGGTAACACCTCCTCTGCTCAGGCAGCCTGCCCGGCCGGTTCGGGTGGGTGGTGGAGTGGCTGCTGGCAGGTTTTGCAAGGAGAGGTTCTTGCTTTCTCCAAGCACTGAAACTGCACCTTTGGCTTTGCAGCTGCAAAGCATTGACCAAGAGCGAGAGCTCTGCTGGATAATTAGGGGATAACTGTGATAACGTGAGTTTTAATGAGATGGGGGGTAAATTATTTAAAGGGAAGTTGTAGATCACTGGAGGGGTTCGATCTCTGTTGCTGGGACCCCAGAACACTTGGTTGAGGTGAGATCTGTGTACGCAAAACTGTCCTGAAGCCAAAGGACTCAACAGCAGGAGGGGAGCAGAGTGCTTGCTGGCAACCCCAAAGTGTTGAGCATCTTAGACCCTGACTCATCCCAGGAGATGTTTGCGTGGCAGATAAGTTTCAGACAGCATTCCACTCGGTGGCAGAAGTGCGAAGTCGTGCACAAGATGATGCCTTGCTGGGGGAGCGTTTTGTGGGATGTGTGAGATGGATGCACAGGGCTCCCGGGAGTGGATCCAACGGCAGTGGTGAGCTGGGGGTGCCAGGGTGTGGGGCTCCCTATGCCAATCCATCAGGTCGGAGACCTCCCCAGAGGGTGGGAAGTGACATGGATAGTTTTTGCAGCTGTTAAGAGCCAAACCGTGACAATTCATGTTCTTGGGCTTAATAAGAGAAACTTCAAGCCAGGCTTTGGAAAGCCGCTGTGCCATTCCAGTATGTGAGAAAACAGGATTCAGGCATTGAAGTCCTTGGATTTCCGTGTTTCATTGCTAGTAGCTGTTTCTGGTAAGCACGCAATGCTTGCTCCTGATACCAGGCATAGTGGTTCCTAAACACCGTTGTCTGAGTGAGACCCCAGCCTTTCAGTCCCTTTTCCCAGTGGAAGGGGAGCTGGGGTAGCTGATACCCCTGCGTATGGAAAGACACGATTAGCTGGGTAATGCTTGTACCCTTGTAAAGAGCTACTTACCACTATGAAGACCAGTATAAGGTCTCAGATCTTATAAAGGGCTCTGAAGCAGAAACTCAGGCTCCTGCAAAGAAATGCTATGGGTCACTTTTCTGTTTCACTTTTACATTTGCCACACATCTGTTTTGTTGTCCAAGCATTGCATTGAAGGTTGACCATCTATTCTGAATAGCATCAGTTAGCAACTAATCAGAAATGCACCAATTGCTTGGTTTTCTGCTCCACCTGGACCTTGTCTCCTCTGCCTTGCCCAAGAGCTTTCCCACAGGGGGCTCTGTTCCAAGTCTGTCTTCCAGATATCGAAGTTAAAATGTGTGCGTGCACAGAGTTCCTGCTTAGCATCTCTAGGTCTCTATGAAATGTGATTGACTGCAGAGCATTTCTAAACATCAGAACATAAAAAATGGGACCTGGAATGAAGAAAGATGCTGGGGGGGGTTGTTTGTTCAGAATTTCAACATTTCAACAGCAAGTAACCTTAGGACTTGTAAGTAGGTCACTGAGGGAGCTGGGGATGAAAGCAGTCCTCTAAGAGAAGCGTTTGCAGCTTGTGTTGGCAGCTTGTGTGATGGGCTGGCTGGGGGAGTAGCGGTGATTCTGTCTTGTTGAAGTGTGACTTGCTTTCTGCAGCAGAGTTACTTGTGCTGCTATTCCAGAGCCACACAAAAAGGTGTCTGAAGCAGTTTGGTGGTGTTAAAAAGGGTTAATGGGAAGCAGCTGAGAAGTTTGTCTCTTTCTTGATGGTAGGAGTCAGGTTGGAAAGGACCTCCAGAGGTTGCCTGGTCCAACCTCTGCTCAAAGCAGGGATCAGTGGGAGAGCTCTGGTCTTTATCTGGTGGGTCTCAAACTCCCAAGGATGGACGTGCTGGTCCCACCTGCTTGACTGTTGTTGCAGGGAAACACGTGCCCAGTTTGCTCCCTCCATCCCTGCAGATGCTGTAGGATGGCTGATGATTGCTGATGAGGCCATTTGTGGGGTTTGTATTTTCCATTTGCATTTCTTTATGAAACGAATAGATTTCCATGTGAATAGTTGAAGTTTCTACTTTCTGCTGCAGTAGATACAGATTTGTAGCTTCTCTTTCTGCTATCAAGGCTCTTAGCAGGATTAAATTTTCTTAGGCAATGTGATAGTTTTGACAACCAAGCCCAAGAAAACCAAAATTGTGTTTTACTTGGTGCATCCTCTCCCTCACAATCTGTGGGGCTGCCAGGAACTGCAGGTGTGGTGAGGTGGGAACTCCAGTACTTGTCTGGTGTGATGGTTTCTGAAACCATTTTAAAAGCCCGGTTTTGAAAATAAAGTGTTTGTATAAGCTTGATGTGTCTTTTATGTCTATATGTATATGCTATAGAATAGCTTATATGGTATCTCTATATATTAATAAAATAACAACAGACTTGGTGGATGAGCATCGTGCTCCATCCTGCCACTTATAATGCCAAAAGCAGATTGTTCAGTACCTCCTAGCAGAGCACCTTAACTTGCTGATGAGGTGACACCTTCTCAGAAGCACATACGTCCCTTTGAAATACCATTTCGTTCTTTATTTTATACCTTTTTGTGTGGCTTGATGGCCATTTTGTCTTAAAGGCGAGTAACGAATTTCTATCATGACAAAGCAGTTGGCCTCTGTGATATCTTGAGTTGATCGCTTGCTGAGAGGAAAAAACCCATCTATTTTGGGGTTTTTATTTGCTGTCTTTTTGTTCCTTTGAGCACCAGCTCGTTCTTGTTTCACAAGACTGGGCAGACAGCAGCTCCTGTCTGCTGTTGGTGTCACTCAATATTTTGCGTGTAGACAATCGTATTCTCCCCTCTGTTCATCTCCGTGCTCTGAAATAACCACTGCCATCATCTTCAGTTTGGTTGCGTGCTGGCGTGCTCATTGTCTCATTCATTCATTAATTCCTGAAGGTCAGTGCTCTTGCCATAGACAGTTATTTTAAGCAAGGGAAAATGTGAAGCAGGGAGCTGTGATGGCACCATTAAAGACAAGGAGTTCTGAAATAGCGTGGTAAAACATAACAGTTTGCTTACGCTCCTTGTGTAGGAAATAGGTTTTTGAATGGAGATGAGTTATTTTAAACACGATCTTGCAGCCCTCTGTTCTAGCAGGATTTTTAATTTCTCATTAAAACTTTTTCCTAGTTTCCCTCTGTGTTGTCTTTGAAGGTTTTTTTTGGGCAGCTTGTTCTGCAGGAGTGTACCAGCAATGCTGTCGTCTCCTCGGGGGGAATAGCTCGGTTTCAGGCCAGTACAATGCATTTAGAAAATCCTTTTTTTTTACATCTTTCACTTTGTAATGCCACTCCTGTGGCTTTCGCCTGACTGATCCTGCAGCATGTTCATCTGATTGGATTTGCTCTGTTTGGTATCATAAGGAGTAACCTGCAGGCATCCTTTCTGTGGCTCTGGGGTTTTGAAGTGCCATTGCACACTGCTAATTTGATAAATTAATTTCTTCTTCAGTGTTCCCTTAAAATTTGTTGGGTTTCTTTTAAGTTGTTTCCTCCCCATCCAAAGCACAAAACTGAGAAAATCTAGAACTTGGGTTGATTTTAATCGAGAGCAGTGGCTCAGCATTAAAATACGTGCTTTAGTTAGTGCTGTAATGACGCTCAAAATGTCTGGCTGCTGAAAAGGTTTGGGGTTTTAGAAAATCTTTGTGTTCTCCGTTACATTTCTATTGTGCTTTTTTTCAGCTTGAAGTCGTGTACATCCAGTGCGGTTTCATAACCATTCAGATGCACACAATAGATGGGGTTTTTTTCCCCCTACCCTGCGTAAAAGGAGCATATTTATACATATATGTTCTTTCCCAAATTACTTTCCTTTTGAAGCCCCTGCTTTTGTCTCTGAGCCATTTTGAATGTATTCACTGTATTTATGACTGTATAAAGTGGTGATACTTGATAAACTTCAGTTCTTTCCCACGTTTTTAGCTCTACTTGGGAAGATTGAGGAGATTCTTTGTACTTCCTGCATTATGAATATAATGTAATATGAAATATTTAAAATATTTCAGAATCAATCTGTTCCCTACATGCTCTATGCCATGCAAATTCATCACCAACCTTTGATCACAGACCTTCAGTAAGTGAAACGTGAAAAGTCCCAGGGAGGATTAAAAACTTGCTGGTTGGTTTCCCAACAGTGGTCAGGGTCGTTTGTCAGGAGAGGAAAACCTGTCTGCAGCTCCCAAGTTATCTGTGGAAGGAGATATCCAAAAAATCACTTAAACTTTTTAGGTAAATGTTTAAATTGGATTGTATTAATGGAAAATAGACTATTAGCTGGGGAGATGAGAATGAAATGGTGTAAATACAAATGTACAGTGTAGGGCTGTAGTTATACTATCATAATGTAACAATAGGTGGTTTTCTGCTCAACAGTGTAAGAAAATTTGGGTAAAGAGGAGCAAAGAAGAAGGAGCTGGGGGAAGCAGAGGGATGACAAGTGCTCAGCAGAGCATCTGGAGGTAGGAGCAAAGCTTGTTGGTGCTGGAGTGATGGCCTTGGTCCAGAGCCTTCTCCAGCCCAGTTCTACCAGCAGGAGTGGTATCTGCCCACAGCATCACCTCATTCATTTAACAAATGACTTTAAAACAAACCAAAACCAACAACAAAACAAACCCTCCAAAAGCCCACCACAAAACCCCCTGAACATAACAGAAGTTGTGACTGTGTTCATGTGCTTCTTTTTGTAACAGCCCCTATTTCATTTGGTTCAGTCTCAGTTTTGTACCTTGCAGCATATTGGTGTCCAATTTTCAGTAAAACATGCTGGTTTTGTGAATTAAAGGCACAATCTGAAATATTTATGCTTCAAGAGGCTTGACCAGTGACCACAGGTTCAGTGGCCCTGCAAGCAAAGGGCTGTGCTGAACAGTGCCAGGGGGATTATTAGTTCTGCATTGAAACAATGACTGTTATTAATAGCAGTAAATCCCCAAACTTTTCCTCTCATCTGTCTCATCTGCCTATCATTCTCTGAACAGCCAAACATTTACAGGTCTCTGATGCCCACTGCATTGGCCAAATCCCCTTTGGCATCAGTGTTTTTACCCTGGGGTCTTGGAGATGCTTGAAAGAATTTGATGGGAGCGTGACTGTCATTTATGTTTCTCTAATTTCTATGGCTTGAAGCCATTATTTTACAATAGGTTGTGCTCTGATATGCTGCCCTGTTGTTCCTGGTTGTTAATGTCATGGTTTCTGGAACTCTGGCTATGTCTAGTGAGCTCTGGGACACCAAGGGGTGAGCACTAGAGGACTGGATAAAAACGGTATCAACTTGCCAATAGATAACTAGCCATTATTTTTATCAGAGATTAAATCTCCCCTGTCTCTGCCTTTTCAAACAGCCAGAGTGATCCTTCTTCTTGGCTCTTCAGTGGGGACATGCAGGGTGATGCTGCCATGGCATCTCCTAAATTTCCAAGTTTTCTCTTGGTGCGTCAGCTCCGTGTTTGATTTAGCTCATTGCAATGGCAATGACGGCAGAGGAGGAGCTGTGAGGTCACATTTACATTGTCTCTTCTCAACAAGGTTTCCTCCTGCCCTTGGGACCTCAGTGGTTATTCATTTTCCCACCTGTGAAGGAGCCTGCATCCTCAGCCGTTGGCATATGTGCAGCACTGTACCTCCAAGGTGTATCATTGTGCTTATTCAGAAACATGAGGCTGCATTTAGACATTATAGTTCCCCCTCTCCTTAAAGAAGTGGGGGTGGGTCTGGAAGATGCTAGATCTCAAAAAGCAGATTCTGAAGTATTTTAAGTGTTTCTTTGGGCTGGCTTTCCTTGGGTGGTTTCAACCCCAGTGTCATGCTTGTCGTGGCTGTGGTTGAAGAGTGGGTGGCTGGGGAGGTAAGGCTGTCAGGCTGGCTCTGTAAGCAGCAGTCCTTCCTTCTGTGCACCCTTCAGCAAGTTCAGGAGCGTTTTTTTTCCTCCTGTGATCAGATCAAAACCCAGTTCACCCTTGGACAGGCAGGATTTGTGTGCTGCTGTGGTGTTAGACAGCTTTTTGCATGATTACATGGTAAGGTTACACCCTCTATCGTGTTGCTGAGTCAAGTTGCCTGTTTCAGAATAATTTCTCTTTTGAGATCATTCTCCTTCATGATACAGCTGCAAAAATAAATCTGTCATCAGCGTTACATGGCAGATCTGGGAGAAATTTTCCATTGGATCAGGCAGTGTAAGAGGAGAGAAATGGGAGTTTCATTCAAATTTGTTTGGTTTTAGCAGAGCTCCAGCCAGCAGTGACCTGTAACACTTAGTGTGTGATGCTGTTTGCAGGAGCCTGGGGATCATCATGACTGTTGCCTTCTCGTAAGGATGCAGCAATTTGGGCTGCATCTGCCCCCAGGAGCATCCACCTGTGCAGGGATGCTTGACCCTGGTGCTTGGGTCAGTATCTGCGGTATGGGCTGGCTGAGACCAGGGCTTGCTGGGGATGTGCCCACCTGAAGGATCCCTAGAGCTCTCTTCAGGAGCACCTCGTGAGCCAGGTGCTGAAAATATGCTCTTGTGATTGCAGTGAATATCCCGTAATTTTTTTATGGTGAGAAAACATTGATAGGAACCTGGAATTTATCACCCTGGACAAACAAGGTGTGTGTGTGTGTGTGTGTGTGTGTGTGTGTGTGTGCATTTCCCATGTTTTAGCCCTTCCTCACCATTGCCCTTAAATTTTGAATCCCCTTATGCCCACACCAAGTACCCCAGCCTCATTTCGTCCTGTATCTGCAGTGTTGCAGTGAAGGATGCTTCTGTTGTTCATTGGTTGGACCTTTTTTTTCTGCTCTGTCTTTTTTTAGTGGGGTGAATAACACTGACTAAAGCAACTAATACGAAGCTGGAGAGTAGTGTTCTTGTACTTGCTGAGGCTTTCAACATGTAAATGACTCATTTGCCTTTCTGGCCCCTGCTGCAGCCTGAACAGGGGCTTCTCCCAGCCGCCTGGAGCAGCGTGTGATTGTTCAGCAGATCACAATCTAAGTTACAGCCAACACAAGAAAAAGCAGCTCATGAGTAATTCTGGCTGTTCCTCCCTGTGTGCCGCCTTTTGCTGCGCACCGCATAGATGATTCAAATAATGCAAAACTCTCTTGTATAAAATGTCAGAAGATATCTTGGCTAAACAGTTCCCGGTGACTAATGGGGCTGGTGCTGCTCATGTGGCTCTGATGAGCCGCAGCAGCAGTGACCTGGCTGCGGGGACAGGGACGGGTTCATAGTGACGTTGAATTGTTTGGAGGGGACAGGAGAGTGTGGTTTCCCCCTCCACTGGAGTGATGGTGCAGGGCAGAGGGATAATAAAAGCAACTGCAGGTAAAGATGAATATTCCTGAGAGGTGGGAAGTGGCCTGCTTCCTTCTTGGCATCTTGTCGCTTGATAAATATCAAGCCCAGCAAGCTGCACGCGCTGAGCCACCACCGCCCTGCGTCGTCCTTCCTTTGGTACATTAAGTTACAGCAAGCTGTTTGCTTGGACGAGATATGGGTTTCCTCTGGCTTTCAGCTCATATATCACATTGCCATTAAAAAGAAAAGCAAGTTGAGGACTGGAAGCAGCTGACCTGCTCTCCAGAGCAGAGCAGGGTACCAAGTCAGAGGGTCCCTCCTGTGTTTGTAAGCTTTGTTGTGTCTGTTGCTTGCTTTCAGTTCCCACTTCTGGACATCACCAGGCAGGAGAGTAAGATCAGGTACAGCTTGTGGTGGTGGATGGAGCTTTTTTGCTCACACAGATGCTGCTTAAGGTTTTCCCACATAAAATCTCACACATGGTTGAGTGTCCCTCTGCATCCTGCTCACTGCACTCAGAATATCCCAGAGAGCAGCAATTGCTCAGGGTTTTACAGCCCTTGCTGGTACAGTCTTGTTTGCAGTGTGTGCTTGGTGGTGAAATGTGCTGCCTTTGGGGAGTGCTTAGGAGAAAACTTCCAGACTTTCAGTGCCTCAGTGGGGATTGAGTTAATCCCAGCTGAATTAGCTCCTATTCACCATCTTTCTCCAAGCAGCAGAGAGCAGGGTGGTTGTAATGGTGGGTGTCAGATGCTTCCCAATAGCAGCCACTGCACCCATGTGGCCTCAGTGGGCCATGTCTCTGGTGTGGCAGAGGGTGTCCAGCAGAGAGTCCTGGCACAGGAGGTGCGGTGCTGTGGCTCTTCCCACCCCAGGTGGTAATGACATACAAGGTCCATCTGGTTCTTAAAGATAGCAGGGCTTGGCAGAGGTGGTGGCATCCTGGCAGTGTCTCTTTTGCTCTGAATTTCAGCTGATCATTGATTCTTTTAGAGCTGCATGGGCTCCCATCACCAGAAACCAACTTGCTTCTTCCTAAACCTGTCTCTTATCTGTTTCTTGGCCGTGGCCATGTTTAGGTGCTATAAAAAAGGCATTTGCACAGCCTGGCAGACTGAAAAGTGTCAGAGATTTCTGAAAAGAGCACTGTGAATGCAGTAAGGTGTTTGTGGGACAGCAGTTCATTCTTGCAGATGTGTTCCTCGTCACCTCAATCCAAGCTCGTATCACCTTGCTCCCGGATCTTGCCCTGCTGTCATACCTAGCTCCTCATCTCAGAGGTGTAATATGCAGCTGTGCTCCTGGGCAGCCTTATCCTAGGGGGTGTGGTGCTGATTGGACTATGAAAACTGGTTATTTTAACTCTGCTAGAAGTGCTTTGTGTTGGCTGTAAATCTTCTGAGCAAGGACAGCTGAAGGGTGGGATATTTCAGTTCTGGATCTGGTTCATGTTGTAAACGGGCTGTGCAGTTCCCTTGGCTTTCTGCTCTGGGTGAAATCAAAGCCAAGTTGTTGGAATGGCTCAACAGGGAAATCCAGAGAGTGATACATGGTCATAATGGGATGGGAGTAGACTGTGCCTCAGATCAGTTTGTCAAAACGAGTTAAGGCATGGACTTTACATGGCAGTAAACCACCTGGGAGTCAGTTTTGAAGTTTGAATGGCCAGTGTGTCCCTTCCCTTCCTCCCTTGCCCCCTGCCATGTCCACACTGCCTATTTCCTGCATCTTAATCAAGCCCCAACTGCTTGTGCAGCAGCCCCGCTGCTAGATTGCGGCTCGCGAAAAGCCCCCAAGATGAGAAGAAGACTTAACATTGACTTCTTTCTCCCTCCCCACTTGAGCTGTCACTCCCTTGCTATGTCCAAGCCATAGTGTTAGACTTTCCAGATCCCTGAGTTGGACATCTCCATGGAAGCGGCCTGAGTGATGGTCAGCAAAGATGCGCCCATCACTGTTATGGAGTAGTTTTGGTGCCCACCTCCCTCCAGCCTCCCTCTCCCCCTTCTAACGAGCAGGACACAGCTTTCCAGCTGCACAGAGACAGAAGTGCAAACACTCGGGCTCATGTTCAGCAGAGCCCAGATTATTCTGAATCATCCACTATCCTTATCAGAGCTCTACAGACGGAGCCTGCATCACTCGCAGCACAGGCCAGCGGAGGTGTGGCAGCCCTCTGCCTGTTTTAATTGCCACAAGCGAGCAGCTATTTGAAGCCCTGTCCCCAAAGAGCAAATGAGCTTGTCACTGCTCATAACTCAGCAAGAAACGTGGGCTCAGCGCGCGTTCCCGTCCTGCTAAGGATGCAGATGTATAGGGGTGCACATATCATGCATCAACCAGGTGGGCATGTCGGAGTGGGGGCACTTCTAGGCTTGGCTCTGGGAATGGGATCTGTGCTTGGGATTTTAGTTTGGGGTTTTTTCTCCTCTCTCTTCATTGTGGAGTACCCTAATGCCTAAAGACGTGGGCTGGGGGGAGCTGGGAAGGCTGTGTCCCTGCAACTCCAGGTGTGAGGCTCCTCCAAAACCGCCTTTGTCATGGCTCTGGGCTGCATGTCAGTTCTGCTCAGCCCCTCCTGTGTTCACAGATGTACCATGTCCCTTTGCAGGAGGCATCCCATGTTTCTCCTGATCTCCTCCAAGGCACTGCTTGCTGCTCCTTCCCCCACTGTGAACATGATGCCCAGTAGATAAAATACCAGGTCTAGTGGAAAGGTCTGGCTAAAAAGTATTAATCTGTGCTAAAATTACCCTTTGGAACCTATGAAGGGCTGGATTACCTGAATTTCTGGATTCCTCAGAAATAATGAGCATAGTGACTGTGGGGAGAGGCTTGTCCTTGAGCACGCCTGCCTCTTTTGCCCCAGTGGGCAGTGCATGCTCTACATATTGCACAACCTTTTGAGCCTTGATAAAAGCAAATACCCTTGTGTTTGCTGGAGCATAGTGTGGTAATACAGGACCAACAGTGCTGGGGCAGGGGATGCCCTCCCACAAGGTAAAGCCCAGTTAAACTGAGTCATCATGTAGTTCTGAGCATCCTGCCCGAGGGGCCTTTGGCAGGCTGGGGAATGAGCCCTGATTTGGGGTCCCAAGTCAGTGCTGAGATTCTGGGCCCGGCCCGCTAATGCCCTGAAATTAGTTTTTACAAACTCTACCTAATGTTCTGACCTGCCATATTAATTTTCCAGATGATGAGATTGTGGCTTTCAAATTGGAGAGAGCTTTGAGAAACACCACCAAACAGGCATGCTGCTGCTGCCATCTGTCTTTGAGCTGCTTCTGGGATCCCATTACTTGCTCTCAGCAGACGATTGTTATTGCTTTATTGAATTAGGAAGATGAAAAGACAGCGACTTCCAAAATAGCTGTTTTCCATATCTAATTCCAGGTGCTAAATTCTCTCACCTAATTTGTTGAGACCTGGGGGATGCGTTGAAATAATGCTTTATGCAGCTCCTGGGCATGAAGTTTTTACAAGTCTGCCCAGATAAGTCCCATAATCTGCTAGTTTTGAAGGCATGTCATTGGGAGGGCTCTGAACAGCTCCATCACATCAAGTGATCTCAAAGCCATGCCACACCAGCCAGGAGCCAACATTGGGCACTAGTTTCCTTTCTGTAAAAAGTGAAGGCTTCACTGCCCTTCCTGGCGGCTTTGGCCAGCTCAAGCTGTTGTCCAAAGTCTCCCTTCTTCTCCAGCTGACCCCTCTTCCCATGTCCTCCAGCTGCAGGCGCTAGCCCCATGCCACCCAGCCTGCATCCCACCTGGAAGCAAAAGTCTCAGCACAGCAGCACCCTCTCCCTGGGCATGTGGATTACTGTGCACTGATGAGCAGCATCCCTGAGGTGATGTTGACCATGCGCAGTGTGGCATTTTGCATCCCAATGCCTGCTTCTTCTCCTTGTCTTTCTCTGCAGAGTGCCAGGAGCCAGCCCTGCCAGGCATAGGGATTAACACCAGCAGACAAGGCTGTGAGCAGATAAAAGCTTATGGGAAGGTGGTATTTGTTGGGATGTAAAATGTTCCCCCCCCCCACTTAGTGCTTAGATTCTGCTGCTTCCCCCTTGCTGGCCAACCTACTCCTTACTTGCCCGATTTAAGGCAGTTTGGATGTGATTGCGCACAGTCAGCACAGCTCTCACCATTCAGCTGGAGGCTTTGATGCACACCACTTGAAAATCAGAGGTGAGACCTCCCAAAAATGGAGGAAGCAGAAATTGCTCCTGCTACCTTGCCTGCAAAAGAATGCCCTGTGGATCCAAGTCAGTCCTGTGGTAATTACACTGGGTTTGCAGCTGGGGCACAGTGACAAGACTTACTGTTTCTCTCCAAAAGCAGTTTCTAATTAGCATTGAAGCAAATCAATTTGGGGATGAAATCAGCTTGAACTGTGCAGTTTGCTCCTCTATAGTTTCTTTCCTGTCCGGATAGACATGAAGCGGTGCCATTCCCGGTGCAGTGCATTGCCTGTCACCCAGTCCAGTGTGCTCCTTGGCTGCAGCACTGGTGGATGGGACCTTGCATAGAGGTGCTGGGTGCATTCAGCACCTACAGATAATTTGTTGAGCTCTAGGGCTTGAGTAAGAAATGCTTTAACAGAAACTGTGCCCCTTTCCAGAAGCATCCTGCCAGAGGCATAGGATGGCTTCCGGGAGGTGGCTGTCACAGCTGTGATACTTTAATCAAAAATACACAATTTACAAGTGAGAGAAGGTTCGTTTGGGTTTTTTTTTTCTCTTTGCCTGACAATGTAATTTGAGATTTCATTAAACCTTGGTCCATTGCTGCGCACCGAGCTGTCGACTGTGATGGCGTGGACGGATGTCCTTGCTGAGGAGCTCTTAAACACTTTGCTCAAACAAGCAACCTGATGTATTCCTCTCATAATTATTGCTTGGGTTGCATGCACCACTGTGTCCAGTGCATCTCCATCTCTCTTTCCATCTTCTCTTTGCAGCCACCAGTGCCAGAAACGCTGCTGTAGCTCAGTGGTGGGAGCAATGTCTCAGGAAAGGGAATGTTCCCCATGGTATGTGGGATGCATATTGACATGTAGGCAATAAGGAGCTAAGGGCAACATTGAAATAGTGGTTGATGGTGGTGTGTATGCACAGAAAGGGTATTTGTGAGGGAATTCTTGCATGGGGAGTTTGGGGGGGTTTGTTGGTTGGTTGGGGTTTGTTTTGTGTCAGCCAAAAGCTCTGCTGCTGTTTGCAGCTCCCAAAGAAAAGCTGAGCAGCCACAAAAGGTGGAGAAAAGTTTTCCTTCTGTGGTATTTCCTTTAACTGAGCCATTGCTATTTGAATTTTTGTCCCTTCTGTAATGGTTTCTAGTTTTGCCGTCGAGGATTTGGCCCCTTATTTGAGCGGAACAAACTGGCTTTCATGGTAAGCTTGCCCAGGGTTTAAGATGGGCTGAGGGCTCCCAGGCAGGAGGCTCTGTGGGGATCCTTTGAGCTCCTCATCAGGAGGGCAGCAGAGAGCCCCCCCTTATTGTGTAACTTCATATTTTGGCCTGGGTGATGATAGAAGATGCAGTCTTCGAACATCAGGATTCTTTCTGATGAAGAGCAGCTCAGATCTCAATGGCAATAATGACTGTAGGTCAGCAAGGAAACTACCATTATTTGAAGGACCAGTTTTAATCTTGCTTTGCAACTAGCATTTGTTTTTGAATGCAGGGTGATTGCCATTGTAAACTGGTTTCCAGTTAAGTATCCCCTTCTTACAGGATATATAGTGGCTACAAAAACCCAAGTAACAGTAATGTGGCTTTATGGTTATCTCTTCCCATTCTAATTGTTTGCAGAGTTTTGTGTTAGAATTGGTGTATTTTACTTGGTGGATGATGATGACTTATCAGCTGGGTCCAGGTGCATTTGGACAGGGACAGGAATTCCAACACAGAAAACCTGTTCTAATTTATTAAAATAGATAGTTGGTGACTGGACAAGCTGTTTCTGGTGTTTATGGCCATACTTGTAGGCCACCCAAGCAGGTGTCTCCAAAAGAAGGGGAGAGAGGAGGTGGGTCTAGGGGTCTGTGACCTGTAGGCTCCATTGATGGGACTATGTGCAGCTGAGCTCCTTCCATAGCACACGGTTCTCCAAAGCCGCCTGAGCAGCTCCTAAAAATGCGCAGAAGCTGCACCTGGAAATGCAGAAAACCATCAATTGGGTCTGAAGGCCATGGAGGTGCCATAGAGCCCCAGGGAGATCAAGACCAAGAGATCTGCAGCACAGTCACTCCTAGGAGTCGTTATGCACATTGTGGTCTCGGTGCCAGGACATGCTCCCCTGGATGGATGCCTTCTGCAGGGAAGCTGGTCACAGGCTGTTTTTACTGGATAAAAGAGCTGCTGTTCCGTGTTTGTGGTCTGTAGGATGGCAAGTAATGGACTTAAGACTGCAAGGCAGATTGAGGTTAGTATTTTGGGAGCGTTTTCTAGCAGTGAGGATGGTTAAGCCAAAGCCCCTTTATTCCCCCTTTCACTGCCCACCCAGTAAATCCACAAGTGATGGGGAGTTTTAAAGCCCAAATTAGACAAACATCTGTCGGCAGCAGTGCAGGCTTGTTTGATTCTGCCTGGGGCAGAAGACAGAACCAAAGCATTTTGGAGGCCATTGCAGCCCTATCTTCTTGCTGCTGCGAGACATCAAGGTGAAATCCTGAAGCCTTTAATATGGGTAGGTTGGAACCAAGCAGCAGCATAAACAGAACTCAGACGTGGGAGCATCTGTTAGAAGGAGCTGGGAGCGGGACAGGGAGGGGCAATGCTGGGTGCCCAGGCTGGAGGAAACCCACCCAGCACTCTTTTTTGCTTCTCAGAGAATCATAAAGGTGCTCAAGGTTTATGATAGGGCCTCGAGCCCTACAGGAAAGCTTCTTGCATTCATCTGGGGTCACTGGAGCCTGGAGGTGGTACCTGCCCCTCTCACTGGTGGATGTGTGGTTGGTACAACAGCAGTGCTCGGTGCTGCTGTCCATTACTCCTCTGCCATGAGAAGGGGTGTTGTCATGGGTTTGGAATTAACCCTCTTTCTGGGTGCCTTCCAGGTCCTCCTCTCAAGTCTCTTGTGTTTGAGTGTGGCAAGTCCTTTCATCCCCCCAGCAGCTCTTCTTCCCCTGCCTCCTCCATAGTGTTCTGATTGCTGTCCCTCGTGATGGCCCCAGCAGGCCTCCATCCTCCAGTGCACTGCAGCTTGCTGTGCTTCACTGCAGCTCTTTAAGCTCAGTCACGACCATCTAATGAGATTCCTGGATAAACCGGTACAGCCAGCTCCTGAGGAGGGGCTTTGGGGGACACCCAGCAGCGTCCAGACCATGAACAGAAGGGTGTATGAGCTGTGCCTGTCTCCTCCCAGGTGTACATCTGAACTTTGTGCCTATTTAATTTGTTCAGTATTTACAACCTCTGATAACCCAAGTGAAGGTATGGGCTGTTGGAGTGATTCCAGGGATGTTTAGACCTGCTCCAGGCAGACCATGCTGCTGCTCCTTTGGTAACAAGCAGGGTGTCTTGGGATTATGGCATCTGCTTGCTTTCCCTTTGCCTCAGCCATAGATTTGTGTTTCATAGATTGTGTGGCTAGCTAGATTATAAATTATTCATGGCAAGGAACTTATCATGTTTATCTGGAATAATTGAGCAATTAAGTCTGTTTAGGTACGTAAAAAGATTGTGCAATGGCTTGTCTATCTTCAGCCCTCAAATTCTGCAAGAGCATTTATTATGTATTTAATCCATAATAATAAGAAAGGCAGAAAATACATTCTGCTTTGATGCATCCATCCACTCTGATATGTTCATTTGCAGAAGTTGTTCATTCCAGTGGCTTCACTCATAAATGTGTATTGGTCCAGGATAAATGAGACCTAACTTGGCTCCTTCTGTCTGGAGAAAATGTGAGGCCATAACACCAGGTCTGTGATTGTCTCTGAAAGTAATTTGGGCTGTTTATGCAGGCACTGGGGTTGTCTTTACTGTTCAAGGGCTTCTGTCCCAGACACTTGCTACTGAGTCAGAGGATCACCATCCTCCCCACCCTGACTGCTGCTGTACCATAGTGAGATATTGATGCTGTCAAGGTAATGCGGTGTTTGGAGCGTAAAAGCACCTTCAAATATTCCAGCATGTTTGGTTTAGTCCCTGAGCTACAGCCATCATTTCCTGTTGTTGTAGTTGTCCAGGAAGGTTCCCAAAGGAGCCAGAAACTTTCAGGCAAGGCTGCAGCAGGAACCACTCATAACTGAATAAATTGGAGCCGTGCAGTAAATGAATCTGTGTTGCCAATAGGAAACTGGGCAAGTTTATTAAATAGACTGTTCTAAGTCTATTTATCCAGAGCAGCATATGCTCCATATCACCTCTGTACATGGTGTACCTCATTGCACCCAGAGAAACTCTGTGGCCTCATGCATTTCTCTGCTTTGGGCAGGAGGTACCGCTGAGTGGAAAGTTTTGAGCTCCTCTGCTCCCTCCCAGGCTGCTATTTTAGTGCTGCAGAAGACAATGAGTGAGCAGGACTGGAGGCTTCTGTTACTCTGGATGTCTGTCCTTCAGCAGCAGCAGAAGGCAGAGCAAGCCATTAGGCTTTCCTTGACAGAGAAGGGCTCGTCTGGAAGTCCTGCATTACAGAGCAGGAGCGGACCTGGGGCTGCACTTAGAGCACATCAGCGTGCAGAGCTTGAGAGGTTAAAACCTGGGGTGAGCTCTTTGCCATCTTCCCTGACCAGGCCCAGGAGACAGCATCCTCTGAGCACGCACAGATGTCCAAACCTTTCATGCTCTCCTGCGGACGAGGAACAAAGGCTGTCTAAACAGGAGCTAGTGAGGCAGCAAATTGCACAAGAAGCCTTCCCTAATGAACTGGAAGGACTTGTCCCTTCGCCTCCGGCAGTGGCACTGCTTAGCTAGGCAGTGCCTGGCTTTGGCGGGCAGACCCGTGCTCCCAGGGAGCAGAGGAGCAGCTCTGGGTGAAGGTTTCCTCCTGCCCATCTGCTTCTCTCCACCAGCAAGGGCGAGGAGTGAAGAAAGGGATGGTTGTGCTTACCGAGGAGCTAGCAGCTCGATCGCCGCCTTAGCCATGGGGATGCTGCTGGGGGAGCACCGTGATGGCACAGCAAGGTTAGTTGCAAAGCTGCTCAGCGGGCAGTTATATTCTTTGAATGTTTGCTTCATCTCTGCGCGGTGTGGGCAAAGATCATCTGAACAGCAAGGCACAGGAGCTGGAGATTGAGGGTCTGCAGAGCCTTGTGTGGGTTAATGCCTCCTGAGGCCCTTTGGGGAGAGGAGAAGACTTGCTCTAGCAGCCTGCTCTTGGGAGTGCTAACTAGAGAAAAGGAAGCTGGTTAAGGAGTGACTAATAGGATGAAATGGCACTGTCTGATTCCGCAGCTCGGTTCTCAGGACAAACGCGGTTTTCCATCTGTTATTTACAGTGCAGGAGATGAGTTTGGGGGTTGGTTCCTCTCGCTCGCCAGCAAGCGAGCAAGTTGATTATTTTCTGGCAAGTGTTAGCAGGATGATTGCTGACTGCTTCAGTGGCTTCCCCTTCTGGGCAGGAGTGCTAAGGACTGGGTTTTATTTGTATTGAGATGTTTGAAGATTAAGATGAGCCTAAGGTGGCCTTTTTCAGAAGTGGCTCAGTGACCAATCCCCCTGTCAGTTAAGTGCCAGAGCACTCCTAATTGCACAGTTCCTCTGAGGCCTGGGTTCTCCTCAAACTGTGCTTTAGATTTGGACCAGGAAGCCTGAGCCCACGCTGCCTGTGTGTTTGCATCTGCCTCCTCTCCACCTGGATGCAGGCATGAATTTTGGTGATGTCTTGACACGCAGCCTGGCCACAGATACATGACAATTCCTGCACCCTGGACTGTTCGGGATCCTGCCTTCATCTCCTGACCTTATCCACTCCCCCCACATCATACCACGCTGCAGCCTCCCGCGGGATGCTTTGCAGCCTTTTCATTTCATTCACTGGCAGGCTGCGCACTGATCCCAACAGGAGCTGGTTTTCTTACCCTCCACGCGTGAGCTTCGTGGCAAGCTGTCCCTGCACTGCTGCAGGACAAATCAGCAATAGTTCTGCTTTAAAAAACAATCCTCCAACCTTCAGATTAAAACATATATTTGTATTTGTCGTACGTTCCTCCAGCCAGTCTGAGATGGTGTGGGAGGCTTTCTTCATGCACTCCCCTTAGATTCTTCCATGCATCAGCAGCTCTTCCAGGATTTGCTGAGCTTTCCCTGCTCTCCTACAGCCATCTACACCTCCTGCCTTCCCAGCAGTATCCCAGCTCCCTGCCACAGCTTACTGTTCTCTCTCTGCTCTAGCCAAGGGCTGCCTTCTAGCACGGGCCTCTTCCCTTGGATCAGGATGTTGCTTTAATTGCAGGGTACCTGGCTTTGGCAGGTTTCAGCATGACAATGTAAAAGGCAAGATGTGCTCCTGGAGAGCTCCCCTGGAGTGGATCCGGGAGTTGTGGAGGGGAAGGGACATTTTGCTGACTGGCTGATTTTGGGAGATGACGGTTCTTCATCTTGGGCAGAGCTGATGAATCGGACACACATCAGAACACCCTTAGGCAGACCACTGGCAGCTCCCGCAGCCCTAGGGAAAGTCCAGGCTGGTGCAGTGTTCCTCCAGGATAAACCAGTAGCACCCATTAATAAAACCCTTCCTCGTCCAGTCAGTGGTCTTGGCATTGAGCCTCTCCATTAGCCTGATTGATTAACACAGTACCTTCATTACTAATTCCAGCTTGGGTTATTCTTATTACTCTTCCAAGTCTGACTGTTCCAGTGCCTGGGAAAGGCAGAGGAGGGAGCTGTGACTGTGGCCTCAGGGTGTATCTGCTGGGTTTTGGCTCCATGAGTGGTGGCTCTGGGGCTCTCAGAGAGCTCTTGCCAAAGGCTTGCTGTCTTCCTTATCCGAAACATGTTGGGTTTTTTTTTCCAGGTTTTCCATTTTTGTAGAATATTAAATACATGTTTAGGGCAACTTGGAGAAATCCCATGCTCCATTTCTCCTCTGATTTCCCATGAACTTGTCTTCTTGTTTTTCAGCTAGCTGTGCACCCTGTTGCCACACACCGGCGGAGGAGGGTGGGTTGTATCTTCTGCTGAACAAAGCTCCTTTGCTCCGTCGTGTTCAAAGTGATCAACCTTTGGTGGGATTGACCACACTTGACTCAAGATGACTTGGGAGCTGTTCTTCACAGCCTGAAATAGTCATTTATAACAAGTGAGATGGGCTGCGCTCCTGTAGTGCCCAGTGATACAGGCCTCTGATAATACAGGGTCATATAGCTAGCGTGATCGGATGGCTTTGGCTGAAGTAAGGTGTTGTAAATGGTCGAGCTGGTGAGAAACCATTTTGTCTCAAGTCTCCAAAGTCTTAAATGTGGCCATCTAATGCTGCTCTTTTTGGTTTTATTATTTTTATGTAGTAGAATTACACATCCTGGGTAACCTCCAAGTGGTCCAGAATAACCATCCCTCAGCAAACACGGAATTACCCTTCATTATAATCCTAAATTTTGGCTTGAAGAGATCGTGGATGTTCAGTTAAGAAGTCTTTCTGCTTACAGGTCATTTTAAAGCTTCCCCTGCCTTCTGCAAAGGCTGAACTTTATACTTGAGATACTTTTAGAGCTGTATTGTCTTACCTCAGGAGAACAAAACAACCTGTACATCACCAGCATTCTCTTGCATCTCCTGGTAACAAATCCAGGGGATAGGCTGTTTCCATATTGTTTCCTAAAATAGGTAGTGTTAGAATAGCTTTAGAAGCATTATAAACTCAGGCTGTCTCTCTTGTTTCAGATGATTTCTAACTCGATGCTTTTCTTTGGGGTTTTTTAGAGGGATCCTTAAGCTGCAGCATGCAGGAATGCTATTTGGTCCCCCATGTGTACCTGTGCAAAACCTTGCTCTCCTCTACTGCATCCCTCTGCAGAGCATCAGGATCTGACCCACCATACACATGCCCATCTGTAATTCCTTCTGGTGTGTAAATCTGCCCCAGGTACAGCCAGCATGGGCTCTGTATGCTCCTGCTACATTTGGCTTTTTAGGGAAATGCTGATTGGAAACATTTTCACTCCTACTGGGATTTGCAAATGGTCCATGCTCGCAGCTGCAGGATGGCATTGAGAGGGGGAGGCACATCTGGCAGTGGTGACCCTGCAAATGCTGCAGGTTGCAGACCTGCCCCAGAGCTGGAGAGTAACAGGATTTGGGAAAGGGTCTAGAGGAATATTCTGGAATGCTGCGGGGGGCTGTGGTGGGAAGGGTGAGGCTGATGGTCATGGTTGCACTGGGCTGCGTGCCCAGGGCTGGGTCAGGTATTGTGTGTCAGTGAAGATGAGATGGTTCAAACTTTCAAAGCTCTTGAGATCAGTATGGGTATAAAATACCCTATAGATGAAAGGCCTGCAGGCTTCACCTCCTTCAGTCTTTTGCTGAGCCCAACAGCATGCGTATAATTTGCTTTAATGGTTAGAAACATCTGCTGTTAAAAGTGATGCTCAATATATTTGGCTTCCATTTCCAGTCATTAGTTCTTCTTATGCCTTTTTCTGCCTAATTAAGAACCTTTTAGTACCTGATATTGTTTCTACTGAATGTGCTGCTATATCGTAATCAAGTTTCTTCTTAATCTTCTCTTTGATAAACGAAAAAGATCAACCTCTTTAATTCTCTCATTTCAGACATTTGCTGCATCCCTAGAATCACTCTTGCAGATCCGGTCTGTATCTCCCACAGCGTTTTACTAAATCTCCTTAAAATGTCGGTGTGGAAGAGCTGAGGGCTCTGTAAGGAGCCCCTTGGTGCTGGAAGAGGAGGCAGAACCACCTCCTCCCTACTACTCCAGCTCTGGGCTTCTCACACAGCGCAAGTGCAGGTTTACCAGGCAGCAGAGACTTGTCTTCGTCAATACATATCATTTTACCGAGAATCTGCTGTGTGAGTGGTGTTAACCATAGTCAGACAAAGACCTCAGTAGAGAGGTACGTGAGCAGTACTGAGTAGTCGTCTCCCAGATCAGCCAGGTAACTAGTCTGAAATCCATTTAACGTCCTCACTATTTGTATTTTATAGTGCTTTGTTTTTTTGGTGAGCATTTCACACAGGGTCAAAGCACCTTTGGACAGCAAGGATATTGCTTCTGTCCGTTACTAATATCAAATATGCGGAGAATAAATTCTGGTTTGCTTACTGTGACCTATTTTGCCTAAAACCACATTGACTGGCATTTACATGCCCCCTTCAGTTCTCTGCTGCATGAATCCAGCAGTGTCTTTCTGTCTTGGACAGATGTCCAGCTAACTGTCCCCTTCAAGGCCATACCTTTGCTTCTTGGATATTCAAGCAGACTCTTCCGGTCTTGTAAAATTTCCTCTTAAAAACAAACATCAGCACGCAGCAGTTTTCTTCACTGTCTTGGATCTCTTGGATGCAAAATTATTCAGATCTGCCAAATTTAAATCTCTTCTGGAGCTGGTAGATGTTGTTGAATGTTCTTCTCGATTGCTAATAAGTTGGAAATGCTTCATCCTTGTAATGAGTGTTATCCTGCTTCTTCCCAAATGCTCAATGACAGTAATTACAGCACATCTGCCAGATCTGTCTTGTTAACAGCTTTACCACCTCTACCCCGTGATGGACCCTTGTCCTTTCTGTCCCTAATGCCCTTGATCAGTTCTTCCTACTGCTCCTCAAGAGACCTTTTCCTGAGGTTCCTTTATTTTCACGTGGTTTAAGCACTTCACAGCTCCTCATGTGCTGAGCTCTGATATTTGCTGATTTTCTATTTCTAATGGTGCGCTCTGTTTTGCAGAGCAGGCACCTTCACTTTGAGCCCTTCATTGAGGCATCAGCTTGCTATCAGGACTATCGTCTGCGTCCCCATTTTCTTTGTATTTCTCAGTATTTCCCCCAGTCCTGTTTCCTGGGGTGGAGGACGATAGCATGCCAGCTTCAGGATATTCAACAGAGCAGTTTTACCTCCTTGATTTTAGAGTGTAACGTCTTCAGCATTCTCACCAGGTGAGCTGGAGCTCTAGTTTTCAATAATGTTGAGGTTTTCGCTTCTCACCGATAGACATTTAATTCTGTTGGTTACCCTGACTGTTAGCAGAGATGAAGTAATAGTAGGGTAAATTATTCTTCCTATATTCTTGGCCCCTACTTCTCTACTGCTTTCTGAGCATCTTCCGCCTTTCAAGATGAGTCTGCCGGCAATGCCAACCGAATGAATAGTTTAATCTATTTCTGTGTCAGATTTACTCAGTTCTCCACCAAGTGAAAAATTTCAGGGGTTGGATTAGTAAAGTTTTACACCCCGGCTTTTCCATCCTCCTTTCTCTTTCTTGGAGGAAGGATCTTTCAAGACAACTTGGCCCTTCCTCTTTACTATCTTCCCTCCGGGATCCTTTAAGTCCTCTTTGATCTGTGTAATCCACACATTGTGTCATCAGTCATCAGCAGAAGCTGGTCAGGCAATTTGTGATAATCCCAACTAAATTTACATGGGGCAGCTTGCTCTGGGAGAGAGCTGCCCCACTGCATCGCTGCAGCTTCCTCCTACTCCTCAGGTGTTCTTCAGCAGTTGCTCACCAAGTCACCGAGAGAGATTTGATGGTTCCTAACTCATCTGAAGTCCCCCTGGCTTTTTTCTGACTTGATCATGTAAACTGGGTTTATTGTGGAAAGGGAGGAAGCTCCAATGATCATGTTGTTGTTCCCCAACCCTGAACTCAGGAAGATCCTTGTGGGCTTGTCCGTGAGCCATACTGTGGCCTGTGGACCTGGACATGGTACCTCCTGGTGCCTGGGGAGCAGTTCGCCTGAACAAGCCTTTCCCAGAGGCAAAGCAGGGGCATGGAGAGAGGGTGAACCAGCAGAGCTGGAGCTGTGAGCTGTTTGGTATTCACCAGCAGCACTTGCTTCTTGCTAAAGCTGGCAGACAGTCGAGGGCAGTCAGTTGAATTCCGTCTATTTTGTTTGATTGGAAGTTTATGCAGGACAGCAGAAAGGTATTTTTCCCGTTCCAGAAAATAAGTTAATTCTTGCACCAGGCTACAATAAATACAGACAAGACGAACCCAGGAGTGTGGAGCACCTCTTTTTTCACGTACCTTTTTGTCATGGTCCCTTAAAATCTGGATGCAAACAGCCCCGATGGCGAGTTTGGGAAGATCTCCTCTTGCCCCAGTTTCTACCTCACTGGAGGGTCTTAAAGTGTGAGTAAGGAGATTATGTGGAGAGGGAAGATTTGCGTTTCTCAGATACTGGGAACTTTGTAGGGAAAGAGAACCTCAGTAGAAAGGATTGGTTCTCCCTTAATTGGAGTGGATGGGGATGGCAGGCAAAGCTGATGGGATTCTGGGAGGTGTTCTGAAATAGAATAGTGGGAAGAAATTCCAGGGGATGCGAAAGCAAAAATAACGCAAGGCATTCTGTATGTCAGAAGAGAGACAGCAAGACCAGGAGAAATTATAAAAACTGAAGCACTATTTTCAGCAACTAAATATAAAGTGGTTCATTTGGAACAACTTGGAGAAACGGCGATGTAGCGCCGCATTGCTGGGGGAAAACCGAGGCTGCTTTTCACTCCACTCTGGCTGAAAATCCTCGAGCAGAGGCTGGTGGGGATAGCGGCGTGGGAGCTCTGCTAGCACAGCACAGGCTGCGAAGAGCACAGGGCTGATGTGCAGCCAGGTTTGTGAGGCTTTGCTGAAGATGAGGAGGCAACGCAGAGCTCTCTGCAGCCGAATGAGCCAGCCAGTGCTGGGCAGGGAGTGGGCAGGGGAGGTTTGCTCATGCACTCTTCTTTGATTCTAATCTATCTTTCCTAGTTGTGCTGAATTTCCTCTATTTTAAAAGTTTATTATTTGAAGGCTTGGCTTTATGAGAGCCCCCCTTGGGAAGGGGACCTGTCAGGGGGTGTTCAGGGCATATCTGCCTCTAATCTTGGGGACTTGCTGTCCTATCCCATGACAGGACCTGCCAAAACACACAACTGCATCTCTGCAGGCAGCTCCTGTAAGCAGAAAACAGTTAATGCCTGTGGTTGAAGCATAGGGAGAAAAAAACCCAGTAGCCAGGTTGTGAATTAGTTGTGCAGTAGCCAAAAGGCCACACAGACCTGGAGAGATGGGGCTGGGTGAGGTACTGGGGCAGTTCAGGTCTCTGCAGGGGGAATTAAGCCAAGCCTTGGGGGTGATCCGCAGCTCTGGGATGGGGCGATGGCTCCTGAAATGAAAGGCAGGAAGATCCCCAACTCATGCAGCTAGTGCTGGGGTGTGCAGCCCCAGGAGGGCGCAGGGGCTGGGAGCTGCTGGGTGCTGTGTGTGCAGTCACCTATGCCAGGCTCCGGGCCCACTTGTCCTGGGTGCTGCTCTGGTTTTGGGGAGCACTCTGGTCATTTTTGCCATCCTAGCTGCTTGCCTCTGAGAAACCTTGCAGGCAGACCTGGTTGTGCTGCTGACTGTGCTATATATTAATATTTGCACAGGCGCTGAGCATCCTGGGGGCTGCTGCTATGGGAAGGCTCACAGCTTTCATATGGCCTCTTTAATTAACTTAATTCAGACATTAGGGTGTGACAGGGAATGTCTCTCAAGGGGGTAGGTCTTTCATTTATCACCACTTAGCCAGGGAGCATTATAGTTTTCATTTGCATCCCAAAGTTCTTTGTGGTGAGAGTGGGAATTGACTGTGTACTGCCCAGCAGCGCAGATGCTCTCTGCTGTGGCTTAAGGGATTTTTGTGTGGGATATCACATCCACCACACTGATTCCAGAAGAGCCGTTTCTCCTGGCCTTGGGGAAGCATCAGGCATCTCTTGGTGGGTTTTCCTCTGGGAAGTACCCGGCAACAGCAGGCAGCGTGCTGGTGCTGGGGAGCATTGCAGCTGTACACATGCATGATAGCAGCATCTCTGTACGCCTGTGCTGGACCTCTTGCCAAGCCCTCTGCTCCTGTCTGAGGGGCCCTGCCTGTTCTCTGGTCATTGCTGCCAAGTGACCAGACATTTGCTCTGGTCACCAAGTGGTGCCCAAATAAGCTGTGGCTGCCCCATCCCTGGCAGTGTTTGAGGCCAGGTTGGACAGGGCTTGGAACAACCTGCTCTAGTGGAAGGTGTCCCTGCCCTTGGCAGGGGGTTGGAACTGGTTGAGCTTTAAGGTTCTTTCCAACACAAACCGGTTTGGGATTTGATGAAGTGGGAGGAAAAACAAATGGGCTTTAGGGAGGTGGTGGGGCCAGGAGCAGAGTCCCATTGCTAGCAGGAGCTTTACAGCAGAAGCTTTGGAAGCAAACCAGTGCTAATTAAAGCTTGCTCTTGCACCGGCATGTTGTGCCATGAGTACCTGTGACAGATGGGGTCTGTTCACTGTGACTGTGAGGTACTTTCTGTGGAGAACATGGTAACAAAATGGTGTTGAGGGATTGCTGCTTGTTCCCGTGTCTACACAGGGCTTGTCTGGGGGAACCTCAGGGTGTGCTGGGCCTGAGCACTGCTCACTGCTCATGTCCTCTCATTGTCTCACAGGTGAAGGAATGGTTGTGCTTGAACTGCCAGATGCAGCGTGCGCTGGGGATGGACATGACCACCGCTCCTCGCTCCAAGAGCCAGCAGCAGCTGCACTCTCCTTCACCGTCCCCATCCCACTCCCCGGCCAAGCACCCGCCGCCCTCTGCTGCTGATAAGACCCCTCCGGCCACCCGCACCCTGCCGTCAGAGCCGCCCAAACCTCACCCCACCATGCCACAGAGGGACCCGCATGGCCAAGGTCAGCCAAAACCTCAGGAGGTGTCCAGGTCCCCCCCCCAGCATCAGCAAGCCAAGCCTTCCCCCTCCGAGCAGAGAAAGGCAACGGGAGATGTGGGGGCAAAGCCTGCTGCCCCAGCTCCTGGGGCTGGAGCACAAGAGCAGCCCCAGGAGGGGCTCACAGGGAAGCTCTTTGGCTTCGGGGCGTCCCTCCTGACCCAGGCAAGCACACTAATGTCTGTCCAGCCAGAGGCCACCCCTCCAAGCCAGCCATCTCCTGGCAAAGTGCCTCCAAAAATCGTCTTCAGCGATGCCAGCAAAGAAGCTGGCCCCAAAGCGCCAGGGACACAGGGCCGTGCCGGGGCCACACCAGCCGTGAAGCCGGGCCAGCCGGAGCAGGGTGTCAAGCCAAAGGAAGTGCCGAAAGCGAAGGTCTTGTGCCCCCTGTGCAAGGCAGAGATCAACGTGGGCTCCGGTGAGCCCCCAAACTACAACACATGCACAACCTGTCGGCAGCAGGTCTGCAACATGTGTGGCTTCAACCCCACGCCTCACCTGGTGGAGGTAAGGGGGCTGTGAGAGTGAGAGTGTGCTGGTGGGGGGATGGTGCTTTTTACTTGCTTAAAATGGAGAAAAGGTGGTGTGCTTCCCTTCAACGGTTTAAAGCCTTTAAGAAGCTCCTGAAGCCGGATCCTTCCTGGGGAAAGCCCTAAGGCTGGAGGCAATGGTCCTCCACCTCTTGACAAAGACATGGATTCCATGTGTGTACACTGACTTCATGCTGGTTTCATGCAAGTAGAACAAGAGGTGATTGTTGTTTGGGGCACCCCCAGCAGTGTCCGCTGCTCCCCAGAAGTATGCAAGGGTGAGGAAACAGAAACAGAACATGTAGGGGCCAGTCACCAACAAACATCCTCCTCCTGGTGCTGTGACTGGGACAAGGCTGGTGAAGGATGTTTTGCAGCTTCTGCGTCCTCAAATGATGAGGGTACAAGGAAAACGGTGGTGAGGGGGAAGTGGTAAGACCTCAGCAAGAGGGTTTTGAATCAGCTGCAGGCACACAATAGCCCACTGGAGTTTGTTGCCCTGTTCCGTTGTGCAGGGTGTGAGGGAATGGGCTGAGCAGAGGATGCATGTGGACATGTCCGTAATGCTGTTTGGATGTGAAATGGCTGCGGGTCTTGCAGTCTGCTGTGATGGAGTGCAAGGAGAGGAGACGGGAGGTTGAGGTGGTCCAGCATCCACCCTCTCTCACCAACCGTAGTCAGTGAGGTCTCTGAATTGTTGTGATGCCCAACACAGGTGATCTTCTCAAGCCCCAAAAGGCACCGTAGCCAACTCTGGCCACCAGTGCCTGGAGAGGAGAGTAATGCAACTGGGGCTCAGCTGGAGCATCCTCCTCCCCTTTCCACCTTGGTATTTAGGGAGGAAAATCTTCCAGACCCTTGGAGAAGGCTTCTGTTAAAGTCTAGACCCTCACCCCCTCCTCTACAAGTGGTTCAAGACCCTTATGAGAGGAGGCCTTGGGCTTTCTTCTGGAAGTGCTGCATCTCACAGCCAGTAAGACACAAACCTGTTATCATCAGCATATGGAAAAGTTAATGGGGACTTAAATGGCCAGAAGTAGTATTGCTAATCTTGGCTCCAGTCCATGGTGGATAATTGCATTTTCTGTCCCTTGCTCCTCCCTGCAGCTTCAATTAGACCTGGTAATTTTCTCCTCTTCCTGAAGCTGCTGCTATTCACGGTCATGGTTCATGGTGGAGGAGAGCCACTCTGTGTATGGGGGTGCAAAGTCTTCAGCTGGCCACCCCTTGTACATAATGCTGCTTTCATCAGAAACACTCTGCTTACTGCTCCTACCATTGCTTCCTTCCTACCCTGAGGGCTTGGGTGAGAAAAGAAGGTGTCCAGGTGTTTAGTCCCTTGGGTAGGGCTGGAGCCCATGTTGATGTGCCCCTGGGCAATGATGTGTTTCCAGGCTTCAGAAAGCTCATGGGTTGGTGGAATAGCTTTAATGTGCTCCTCTTGGAACCTGCCTGTTTAATTAATCGGAGAATTAATTTGGGGTTGGGTTGTACCCAGTGTCATGGTGCTCTCTGCAGGCACCACAGGAAGGTGACCTCTCCCCAGGGTCACCAGCTAACAATGGGGATTAAATTTCAGATTTGGGAGGCTGGGCTCTGTCTCGGCTCCCTCAGCTCTTGAGCGAAGGCCTTCAGGCACCCGTGGCAAGCTCACCCTTACATGTACGTCCATCTTAGGGTTTCTTGCTGCTGCTCGTCACTGCGATATCCACGTGCCTTCACACAGAGTGAAGAGCCACGGCAAGGTCCTACCTGGGCTTCGCAGTGCCTTGGGTTTTGTTTCCCTTTACACAGCATCACTGTCTGGCTCAGAATGGACATGTCGGTTTAAGGGATTTATTTTCTTAAGAGTTGAGGAAGAAAAGCAACACTTGAGCTGTGAATGCTCTTAAAAACTTTCTGAGGAAAGGCGGGCATTGTCAGATCTGTTAACGCAGTTGGGCTTTAGGTTTGCTTGATCTTCTGAGAAAACGGCTCTGTATTCTGATCTTCTTTTTGCCTGCAGCTCACATGAGCTTGTCCCAAGCCCTGAGATTCGTACAAATACCGGAACTCACTCTTTGAAGTAGTGAGGCTCATTCCATTAATTGCTTCATGAATTAGGACCTTGACTGTCAGCTGCCCTTGGAAGTTGTGTGTAAACTACTGAGGACATTTGAGCCTGGGTCTGTTAGGTGCAGGAGGAGCTCGAGCTGCAGGTGAGACAAGCAGCACCCTTGGCATGTGACACTGGAGCCTGGGCAAAGTCTTCACCTCTGGTTCAAATGGTGTGAGTCCCAGGGAGGGAGAGGGCATTGCACCATGGCGGCCTGGTTTTTGGAGGAGGGATGGAGTGTTGCAGAAAAACAGGGCTAAAAGGGTGTGTGTTCTGCAAATAGAGTTGCATCGTCACTGCAAGCAGTCGAGGCTTTGTCACAGCATCATCAGTGAGCTGCATATGTGAGCTTCATTGCAAAACCATGTAACCATCTTGGGAGGAGGAAAAAGCCTTTTGGCTTTTAGGTAATTATTTAGGTAATTATTAAAGGTAATAAATTACCTTTAGGTAATGTTTGCATCCTTGTACAGGACAAGTATTTTTGCTGACTAGTGCCAGGGAGGCACTAGTTAACTGGTGCTGAGGGAGACCACTCTCCCTGTGTTAGTGCAGGTTGTCACAGCTCGGTAGGAAGCATCACTTACACTGAAACTGGTACTTACCAGGGGGCTGAACGACCCCAGTAGTATGATGGGATCCAGAGGGCACCCTGGCAGCTCTGCTTCTCTAGTGACGCCATCTCCCTGGTGGCATCAGGCATAGTGCTGAAGGTGAAAAGCATCCTGACACCCACTAATCCTAGTTAGCATGTGCTGAGTTCCAAATTCATTGTGGCTGCTAAGCTATGGCTTAGCAGCCCATAATGGTCCCCATAAGTGGCTGAGGTGAATCTTGGAGGGAGCATGCGGCCAAAGCAGATCTTTGGGAAGGGGATAGGCATACGAAGGAGCTGCCTGCTTAAAGAGACCCCATGAGATGTACAAGCCTGCTGGTGGAGGTGAGGCTGTGTTCGGATGTTGCATGCTGCTGGAAGGAGACCTCCTGCTGCATGTCTGTGTGTGTTTCTGCCCTGCAGATGGGTGACCAGTGGGACGTGGTAGGTCCCAACTAGCTGGACACATGGTCAACATCAGGAGGGGCAACTGGTCAAACCCCATGGCCACTCTCAGCAGCGGGGGGGTGGGAAGTATTGCTGTCTGGCAGACATTGTTATGAAATGGGGGAGAAGAAAATGGAGAATGAAATGCAGAAAGCGGGGCAAGCTTTTGCTCCGTTCTGCAGCCCCCTAAGACTCCTGATTTCCCTGGAAAGATGTATTATTTTTAGCCCATGGTATTTTCATCCCCATCCCACTCCTGATCTAAAGATGGAGTTGAAGGCTCTAGGTCCTTGTTGTCCCCTCCCACCCTCTGCAGCCGTATGGGGATGCATCCAAGGAGCTGCCTCCTCCCGAGCCCTTCATTCAGCCAAGCGCACTCAAACCTAGCAAAAGAGAAGAAAGTAACTCAAAGTGCTGATTTCCTGTGGAGTTGCTGGCTGCATTGTGTAGGTACTGAGCCGCCAAAAGAAAAGGGTGACTTATACTTCCCTCATCTTTGCACTGCCGTGGGCTGAGTGCTCATGTAGTCCAGTCTAGGGAAGATTTGCTCCAAGAGCCTCCCCCCTGTGAGCATCTGGGCAGTGCCTCCAAGTCGGGAGCTCTCGTGAGATCCACCAGCAGGGCTGGCTTTCCTTTGGCTCTGGGTCTTGGTGGCCATGGTCAGAAGATGCTGGTGAGAACTGGGAGCTTGGAGCACTTCAAGAGCTTAGGTGCAAGTGTGGCATTTTGGCAGGAGAAGTGCGTGGGCTTCCCATGGCTCTGGAAGCTGTGGATGACTAGCAGAGAGCGGAAGCCAAACGTGTGCCTGACTTCCACTTCTTTTGCTTGTTTGCCATGATACACGTTACCCAGCTTTAAATAAGTTGTTTATGTGAATTACCAGGAGTACAGGTGCCTGGAGCTTCCTCCCACCTCATCACACCTCCTCCAGGAGCTGGCTCCTGGAAACAGTGCCATGAGCTGTTCCCAAGTCAGAGCTGGCACTTTGGGGCTCTCCCAAATTCTCTACAGCCTTAGCCTGGTGACATTCTGGCAGGAAAGAGGTTTCTGCTGCAGGAAGCCTGAGCACTGGGCTGTTTTGGTGGGGATGTAAGAAATCAGCCTGTTTATGGCAGTCTGCTGTGGGAGCGAGTGGCCTGGCAGGAGCTGCCTTGCAGTGTGATTGCCATACGCTTGCATGATGCTCTCCCTGTAACCCCGATTGACCCCAGTTGACTCCAAGGGTTTTGTGTTAAGGAACGAATGCACTATGCATGTTGTGTTACTAAATAAGCATGGCAGGATGCCCCTTTGCCTAATTAACTAGCCTGAAACAGGAGTGGTGACAAGCTTCTTTAAAGAACGCTGCTGATCCCTGGCTTCCAAGCTGTGACCTCCAACAGGAGCCTTTCCCCTCAGCAGGGTCCTCTTACTGATTTGCGGTCCTCTCCATACCACGTCCACATCCTAAGACTGCATTTCTTTTCCTGCTTTCCCTGTGCATTACAAAAGCATCCTTTAATAACACTTGTGTTGTCATAGGCATGCTGCTCCATCTCCCTATCTGGTCTCACCAGTCAATGCTGTTAGGTTCTTATTACATGCATATATATTATATGCATATGATATTGTGGATTGTGGTATCACAAGTCAACAAGATGCAGGAGCAGCATTGGCTTAAATCCTTTGTGGGACAAGGGGACCCCTTCTGCTGGTCCCCTTGGACATGCAGCCAGGTATAAACCAGCCCATTAAGGTGAATTTGTTGTGAATCACTGTATCAAATACATTCTAGAAAGCTCTGAGCTTCTCTTTCCATCACGCTCCAAGTCCTCCTGCTGGACAAAATTGGGCCCTGAGCAGAACAGCTCCTCAGGGTATGGTGCTGCACTGCTCAGGTTTGAGATGCTGACGCTGAGGATGAGGCTGAGCCTGCCCTACTTGCAGAAGCAGCTGTGGTAGCTCCTGCGCTCAGCAGTGAAAAAGGAGCTCGCCTGTAAGGAAGGGAGTTCAATTAGATGGAAAAATCCTCCATGAGATGAGCCTTTGTGCAGGGCAGGGTGTTTCTGCCAGAGGGTGGGGTAGAGCAGGGAGGCCGAGGAAAGGTTTTGTGCCAAAACTATTTTGGTGTCACATAGAAGAGGAAAAAAGCAAGCGGAGAGGAGCACTGGGCTCCTGCCTTGCTGCGGGGGGGAATGGCAGCCATGTGTCCTTGTTGGACCTCCAGTGTGCTGTGCCTCCCTGCCCCCTTCCAGAGGGTCCCTGCTCTCACTGGGATTGTAATTAGCTGGTAGCTGCCAGCCAAAGAGGATTAGCCAGGTTAAGAGAGTGTCTGCAGCTCAGCGCTGTCCCAGGGTGGAAATCCCAGCCCTGGTCTGGCTTCTGGTACCACGCACGGCTTCTGGGCAGCCCCATTGCCTTCTTCCAGGGGGAAAGGCAGGATATAGGTGCCTCAAGAACAACCTGCCTTCTTCCCTCTGGAGCAGTGCCCGTGTTGGGAATCCCGCAGCTCACCACCCCAAAGAGTGTTCTTCCTGCATGTGGTGTTCTTCCTCCGTGTGATGCTCCACATGTGAAACCTTTCCCAAAGAGCCGCCTGGCTGCACGTGGTGATGGGGCGGGTGGATGACAAGCAGGGACAGGCACTTAAAGATTGCAGACATAATTTTTCCATAAGAATCCAGGTCCTGTTATTCTTACTGGGCCCAGAGGGCTGAATGGTATTGATGGACACTCTCTTCAACCCATGGTGTAGCAGGGAGCAGCTGTTGTAAATCACCCCTTTGAGGCTGTTGTCCCTGAAATTGGGTGTCCTGCAATGACAGCTTAGCAGGGTCCCCAGGGCTCTGCCAGATGCTGAGGTGGCTGGGACCCCTTTGGGAACAGCCGAAGGCTCGGCAGAGTGTTAGACCCCAGAGTCTGCTGCAGAAGGAGGAGGTAGGCAGAGGTGTGCACACAGAATGCAGCAGTTCCTGGGTTTCTCCTCATCTTTTGAGTAGAAATCATGATTGTTAAAAAATGCCTCGGCCTCAGGGGCATGAATATTCAGGTCAGTCACATGAAGTCAAGGAAAACCGAGAGTGCTGTGGATGACAGCGCGAGATGAAGCCGACTCGCTGGCGTGAGCCCTCAGATCTCATTACAGGTTGGTAATTAACAGCTCACTGGGACTCAGGGGTTTGCTCTGCTGCTGTAATTAAGCCAGCTCCTGCTGCTGGGCTGGGCAATGCCAGGCTCCCACCAGCTCCTCGTTGTCACCAAAGGGGCTGCGGTGGGGCTGGGGGTCAGTGGTGATGTGGAACCCAGCACACTGGTCTGAGTTAAGGGTCGAGTCCCATCACATGGGTGATGCACAGCATCCATGCATGTCCCATCCATGCTTTTACTGTTCTCGCAGCCCCTCAGAGCCCCATTGCTGGTTTTGCTGCAGAACCCCTTTAGTTGCTGCCTCTGTGCCTCCTGCAGACTCTTTCCTGCTGCTTGAGCTTTGGAGGTTCTAGGACTACTCCAAATGCTGGGCTTTGTCTTGCTGAGCCTGCTCTCAGCTTCTGGCCACTTAGACAGTTATCTGAAGAACCGCTGTTCTTTTCTTTAATCAGAAGAAAACCCCAGAGCCTCAGATTGTTTTCCTCCCTTAGATGCAATTACATTAACAGACAAATGTCAGCCGTACGTGAACCCTGCTGATTAATGCTTCAGAGGAGCCTCTGCCTGCACCTGCAGATTGTTTTCAATGGTTCATAAAACCAAGCTATATATTCAGGGGAGTGACAGTGGCTGCAAGGGGTGAGGGATTTCTGCCTTTGGTGCTTCTAAATGAAGATATATTTGAAGTGAGTGGTGCTTCCCTCATGCCAGGCTGGTTTTCCAGAGCGTATTCACTGTGCTGTAGGACTTGGAGCCACTGCCTGTTGTATTGCTGTGTTCCTCGGCCAGCAGTGCCAAGGTGTTCTTCTGAAGTGTCTTGCCAGGAAGGCCTGTGGGTATGTCAAGAACAAAGCCAGAATACTCACCATGGAGCAGGCAGTGCAATGATTTGGGCTTAGGACGGGAAGCTCTTTGGGTCTTGGGGTGTCAGTGTTGCTGCTGTGGAGCAGCCCATGGCGCTGGAGGTCAGGTGGATGCCAGGGCAGATGTGATACCTGGATCTCCATCATAGATGTCCTTGACAGCCCCTAAGCATTCAGGCAGCTGCCATGCTAGCTCTTGGAGCCACTGCCTTGCTGCTCACAGGCCAGCATTCTCCAAGAGGGTGCTGTGGGCAACCCTGCAAGACCCAACATCTCACTGTGAATTGTAGCAGCATCATTTGCTGCCATTAGTGGCAAACTATGCCCCATTGCTCCTACAGAAGGTAGTGATGGAGAGGATGGGCATAAGGAGGTGCCTGCAAGCCCTGGGGAATCAGGGGCTGATCTGGCCCTGCTGAGCAGGGGAGGGAGGCTCTGCCAGTGCCTGACACAGTTCCAGGCTGGGAACGTGAAGGGTGACTGGTATTACCCTGTTAGGCAGCAGCATGGATTTAGTTCTGCTTTAATCTATGGTGAAACTTCATCTGTACGGTATTGATCGGGTGTTTCCTAGAAAATGCCAAGGAATAGTTTAGGGAAATGCTTTTTGCCCATATAGCATGGATAGGTCTTCATGCCAGCTTCTGTCCTCTGCTAAGCTTTGTTGCTTTTCCCAGCAGACACTTATTTTGGCAGGTGTCACAGATCTGCTTCTAAGGGGTGATGGTTCTCTGTCCATGAGCCTCAGTGGCACAGACTTATCCTTCAGAAACTCGCTTGAGCCATCCTCGAGTGGATGGAGGGGACTGCGACCTTGCAGCAGGGACGTGGAGACAGATGTACAAGACTATCAGTGTGAGAGGATTTGATACTCTCACAGGTTGAGTGCTGTGAATATTGAAATCCACCAAGGGAAGGAACGGCTTGAGTAACTTCCCATCACCCGACTGCGGTTTCACAGCTTGGAGCTGCCCTGGGAAAGACTTGAGAGAAGATCAATAACTTCCCTAACACTCCCTGTTGGGGACTTTCTTGACCTTGAGAAGCTTTGAAAAGAGTTACTGTTGTGCACATGAAAGGTTGAAGTCAGCAAAAATAGGCAAGGTAGAAGTACAGGGAGGAAGCAGGATGAGCTAAAGCTGCCGGAGTGTTTCATGGATGTCAGAAGGGTTTCTATATATAAGTGCTGGAGAGCCAAAAAAAAAACCCCACTTCATTCACAAAAATTCAGGTGTACCTGGTTCTAGCAGAGGATCTTCGGCCTCTGCTCTTCAAGTCAGACATGGCAGAGCCTCCCATTCCTTGAGGAGCCCCTGTGCCTCCCCGCTGATTTGGGCAGTGTCAATAGCATCCACTGCAGGACCAACTCCAGAGATGTCTTTGTTGTAACTCATCAGATGAGCCCCACTCGCATGAAGATGATGCGCATCTCAGTGGACACCTTGTTCGGGTATGCAGCTGGCATGGGAGCAAAGTGGGGTTTCTGTGGCCTCCTCCTAAACGTGTGCCATCTGCAGTAAGAGCAGGCGATGCTGGAGGAAAGCAGGGGAGGGAGAGTGTGATGTTAGAGGGGAGTGTGGAGGCTCTCAGTGAAATGGGGACTGCCTGTACCCTCATTCTTGCTCCTGCTGCGTCTTGTATTGAACAATTAGTGGCTAAAGAAGCTCAGGAGTAGTCCTCAGCATGGACTGGTACCCAACATGAGTAGGTTATTGCCATCTCTGCCCTGGGAGAGGCGGTGGTGGGATCAGAGTGAGCTGGGGATGCTCAGAGGCCTCCAAGTATGCTGCATAGAATTGCAGACTGCTTCTGCTTTAAGGGGTCTTGTCTGTGACACTCAGCTTGGTGGGATGGTGTGTTGGGGACTGGTAGGACGCAGTAGCACTGACCCTTGAATCCAGGCTGGGCTCCTGTGTCACGAGCAGAGGCTGGAGGAGATGGAGAACATCTGCATGTAGCACACACTGCTCTTACAAAGACAAGAAGTCTGAGAAGGGAGTTGTGTTGGAAGGGATCTTTGGAGCAGCATGTTGGGAGCAGCACCTTGGGGACTTGTGGTGGAGGTGCACAGTCACCAGGCAGGTACCTGCCGCAGACAGCAAGGCTGGTGGGACCATGTACATCAGAGTCTTGCTCTGAAGATGTGTTGGGCAGAGAGAAACAGCTCTTTTTGATGGAGGTGGTGAGGGGGTTTGGCTGTTCAGCTCTTCCACCCCTTGGGAGCAGGCACAGATTATCCTGGTGTGCTCCTCGCAGGCCATTACACAACCTGGATCTTTCTTCTTTCCTTTTATTTTTTTTATGCTGTGCCATGTTAGTACTTTATTTGGGAACATGTTGGAACACTTAATCGAGCGTTTAATTGGCTTTGTAACAGTGGATTTCTGAGTGGGTTGAGGAGGAGGCTGCAGTGGAGATGCTCAGTTTTCCAGCTGTGATGGGAGCATCTCAGACTGATTTTGTTGGTGTTGATCCACCTCCTGAGGCACCGTTGTTTCTCTAGGTGAACGCACTGGCATTTTCCAGTTGTCCCTTCCCACGTGCCACCCCCCACCCCCCCCCTTTCATTAGCATCTGGAGGGGTCCATGGAGCAAAATTAGAGTGAGGAGAGGGGCTGCCAATGGTGAAGTGTGTGGCCATGCTGGGGAGGAAGCCCACAGGGATGCTTGTGATGGGATTACCAGCTAGATGAGCATTGAGCTAGATGAGCTAGATGAGCTCAGGACAGGCTCTTGTGTTGTTTCCCTCCTTCCCACATTAAAACCATTGTTGTTAAAGCCCATGGGCAGCACAAACCCATGTGGGCAGCACAGCCTCCTGGTGCTGGAGGCACATTTTTGCTGTGCAGCCCCATGCATGTTAGTGAAGATTGTGGCCTTCTCCAAGTGCCAGCAGGACCCAAAAGACAGTTTTATGGTATCTGCAACTCAACCACTGCAGGGTTTCGCCCTGGTTTGATAATGTTTCACATACCGTGAGTTCAGCATCCAGTCCTTGCTGTGTGCTTGGGTGCCCTATTTTCCTGATGATGTGTGTGTCAGGGCAAGCCATGCGAGGTGAGCACTACAAGATCCCATCTCCTGAGTACATTGAGTGTTGGAGAAAGCGCCGCTGGGCAAAGGAAGAAAATCTATGCAGAGAGATGGCTTTATGAGTGTAGTGACATGTGCAAGCTCAGGAGTTAGCAGCAGGGTGTTCATTTTCTTTGCCTGTTAAATGGCCTTGGGGCTTTGCTGAAGGGACAAAGCCTGGTCCCACCAGGGTGGTGGCACTGCCAGGAAGTGCAGGGTAGAGAGTTGAGCCCTCACCATCATCCCTCTCTTTGAGTCTCCCTACATCTCAGTGTGAACTTTGGTCTCCCTTTCTCCCCAGTTAGAAGGGAAGCCTTGTGCAATTAATGTTGTTGGGGGAATTGGGGTTCTGCTCTGCCACCATGCCTGGGACTCAACATAGCTCTGGTGCAGTGGGCGCTGCGAACAGCAGTCCTCTTGCTGGGTGATACAGGCAGCAGTGAGCAGTGTGAGCCAGGGCACTCCAGCCTCTCATTTGTAAAAATGCATCCTCACAGCATGTTTAAAGGCAAAAAGCTGAAGGGAAGTGGCTGTCGTCTCCTCCTGGCCTGGCTGCTGGGCTGCTGAGCTGGGGATGGTGGATGGAACCAGCCTGCAGCAAAAAATAAATGCTGACATGAAACAGAAAATGAAAGCAAGCTCTTTCTTTGAAGCACACCAAGGCTCAGAACCTGCACAGGTCCCTGGATGGAGGTTTGGAGTGACATTTCATTCCTGTAATATCCAGGCTGATTTTTATTCTCGGTGGTGGACCTATTAGCATGGCCACCTCACATCTTCCTTTTGAACGGTTTTTCAGGCACGGGTCAGGAACTGACAGGAAACACATGATTAAACACCTTTTTGGTTGATATTTGACACTTCACTCAAGGAAGAAGCGTTTCACGAGGACAGTTTGAATTCTGGAGGTGCCCATGTGGTAAACATCCCGGTGCTAAAAATGGGGTTATTTTTATTGTTTATTTACACTTACTTTCTGCTTTTCCAATGGAAATCCTTGGGATGGCTCCTGGGGACCTGCATCCTGGTGTGCAGAGGAATTGGGTACCAAACGGTTGACACAGACCCCCCCAAGGTGCATCTGCCTCAAAACCTTTGCATGTGTGCTGTCTTGGCGTCCAGGTCCCTCGATCTTGTGGACCTTGCCCTCTTCTGTCTGTGTTTTATTCATACAGGAGGAGAGGGGAAGACAGGGAGCCTTTTCCACTCCCTGTTCATTTCCCAGCTTTCAGCGAGCCTGTTCAGTGCAGAGCATCATCTCTGCCCCTGCCATTTAAACTGAAACAGCTTGATTTTCCTACGCATCTCTCTTTTTTTGTCTATAAAGTGTGCCTAGCAGCAGCTGCTCAGCTGGGCAGACCAAAAGCCATGCTGCTGCTTCCCTGATGCTGATAGAGGATTTCATATGAAGCCCAGTGCTCCCACAGTCTCATTTTTCACCTAAGGCTGTAAAGCAGCTCCTCTCCAAGAACTGGAAATATAAGGAGGGATTAGCTAGGAGGTGCAGTTATTAATGTAAGTGATTGTAATTATAAGCCAAGGCATTCACGTAGGTGCTCACGCTTGATCCTACAATGATTGCACTCTTTCCCATCTTTGATTTTTATCCCATTTCCGCTCCTGTGAGCAGGTGGAAAGGCTTGTCCATCACTTGGGCTGCTGCAGCTTGAAGCACTTGGTGACTTGCAAGCCAGTGTCCATGTTTGGGGTCAGGGCAGCCCCCGTCTCTCCTCTTACCTCTGGCTTTGCTACCCATTATTTCTGGCAGCCAGAATGGTGGTGACAACTCTACTGTGGTGTTTTGGACAGGGTGTCCCACCTCTCCCATGGCTAAAATGTGGCTCTGTGGGACAGGTGGCTGCTTTTCCTTCCTGCACACTCACCCTGCCTCTGCTCTGGCTTTACCCATAAATGACTGTGCTGGAGTAGGGTCTGATTGCATGGGCAGTATGTAGAAGCCCTGAGGGATAAAACACTCCATCAAATGTGTGATTGTTCCCTGAGAAAACAGGGAATTTTTAGGAAATGTCCCTTGAGAAGCTTGCAATGCGGAGGAGGGTGCCAAGGGCTGGGATGGGGAGGGATCCTGTGCCTCCTGAGGCTCGCCTGCCCCAGTACAGACTGTGTTTCGTTCTAAAATACCTTCCTGTTGTGCAAATGCCAGCACCAAAGAGCAGAACATACCCCCCTGGGGACAGCTGCTGCCATCCTGTTTGGCTCCTCTCAGGATTGCTAGCTAGATAATGTGCTAAGATGGGTACATTTGGGTAATGTCCTCCTTTGGTGTTTGGTGCATCACAGACTGTTCGCTGGTGAAACAGCATTTTCAAGGTATTGTCACATCCAAATTATCTGTAATTTTAGGAATTTTCTAGACTAATTTTTCTGAAGATCTTTGATTTTACCCTGTTATCCTTCTCTCCCTAATTCAGCTTGGTCTGGCTGTAGTTGGGAAATGTCTCCATCTCCCAGGCCGGGCACAGAGGGAACCAAAGAATCACAACTGGTTTGGGCTGGCGGGGACCTTAAAGCTCACCAGTTCCAATCCCCTGCCACGGGCAGGGACACCTTCCACTGGAGCAGTTGCTTCAAGCCCCTGTGTCCAACCTGGCCTTGAACACTGCCAGGGATGGGGCA
>JAOEHY010002713.1:43561-55362 GCA_025447955.1 Psilopsiagon aurifrons | reverse complement strand
CGGGGAGGCGAGGCGGACAGGACCGGAGCCCGAGCCCGAGCCCGAGCCCTCGGGCAGGTGGGTAGCGGACGGCAGGGGCCGCACCGGGCCGTGGGGAGGGCGCGCAGCGGGACAGTCCGGCCCTTTCAGGCTGGAGGGAGAAGCTGAGCGGGAGTGTCCGCACGCACCGTGAGCGCAGGTGTGTGTGGGAGTCCATTACCACGAGGGGAAGGGACGAGGTGCATGGGTAGGGAGCAGAGCTCCGGGTACCTCCGAGCTTCGTACCGGCCTGCCCGCGGCGCGGCAGCAGGGGTCTGGGGCGCAGCGGAGCCTGGCCGCGGTGGGGGTTAGGCCGTTCTGAGCCGTCTTACGGCTCTGCGTTAATGCCGTTGTTGAATCAGTTCTTTGCTGTGCTGTCGTGGCTGCTCAGGGGCACGCCGTCCCGGGGTGTAACTGTTACCCTGGTCTCCCGTTGCAATCCGACCGAGGCTTCCGATTGCCGTTTCCCGCAGGACTCGGTGCTCCCATCCCTGCCCTCCACCCGGCTGAGCTGGAGCCCTTGGCGCTGCGCTTCATAGCCTGGCACCTTAATGGAAGCAGAAGCTGATGGTGGCCCGAGGTGATGTATGGCTGAGGAGCGGGCATCCCTCTTTGTGTCGCAGCCACAGCTCTGAAGATGGTGGCCTTCAGCGGGCTATGTAGCTGGGATGTAAATTAGCTTTCCTCAAATAGTCAATTTCGTTAGTTTTTTGGTTTTGTTTTTTTTTTTTTGTGTGTGTATTTTTTTTTCAGTTGGAGCTTAAACTGAGGGCTTTAGCATTTAAGGAGTATAATACTTGAGTGTGATTCTTAAGTGTGGTCTGACATACTTTGACAGAAAGAAATTCTGTTGGGGAAAGGTGTGTATAAACTCTAGAATGACTCTATAAGTTATTCTTCAGTTACTAAAATATATTAAAAAGATAAATAAAATTTGACCATAGAATAATAGAATGGTTTGGGTTGGAAGAGACCTTAAAAGATCATCCAGTTCAAGCCCCCTGTCATGGGCAGGGACACCTCCCACTAGACCAGGTTCCTCAAGGCCCTGTTCAGCCAGGCCTTGAAACACTGCTAGGGATGAGGCAGCCACAGCTTCTCTGGGCAGCCTGTTCTAGTATTTCATTGCCCTCACAGTAAAGAGCTGCTTCTTTACAGTAACCTAAATCTGCCCTGTCTCAGTTTAAAGCCATCCTATCACTACATGTCGCAGGCAAAAGTTGATCACAGTGCTTTATATTTCCTAAAAATTTCAATCAGAACAATATAAATAATGTTTATGTATTTTAAGCAATATGCATGTTGTACTTAGGTTATATTTCGTAACAGTTACTGCATTTCTGAGCTCTATAACAGAATGAAATGCAAACTTTTAAAGGAATATGTTCATCTTATTGTGCCTGTTTTGCAGATATTTGTGGGGATAAAAGAATTGAACTGGAGCTGAATAAAAGAAGGACTGAAAATTAAAGGATGGCAGCAAATCCTTCAGGACAAGGTAGGTTTTAATCTAAGTATTCCTGGGGAAAGACTTAAGCAAGATGCCAGTGAAGTCCCCAGAACTGTAAGTTTATAGAAGGAACAAAAAGGGGAAGAGACAAAAGAAGGTAGAGCTGAAAGTAGTACAGCATGAGCAAGCTGCCTGGGGGAAGGAACACGTATTAAAAGTCCACTGATGGCTGTGGAACTCTGTTACTGTGCGTTCATCATGATGAGGCTGTGAAGCAGCTAAGGTGCTCGTGGCTGTTACCTGAAGCATAGACACAGTGCTTAGCACTGAATGTGATTTGTGACTCTTGTACTCAGCATCAGGAACAGCCAGAAATCTGATATACTCCACTTCATGATAAGAACAGCAAGACCCAGGCATCAGTTACCCATCGAAGATAGATTGCAGCTGCCCTCGTTTAGGAAGAAAAGCCAAATAAAATCATAATGCTAAGTTCTATGAAATGCTTCTTTGCACTGTGACACATCTGAACTGCATCCGTAAAATCATTCAAGATGTGGAAATGCTCCATCTTTCTATGCGAGTCAAGTGCATTAGAGGGAGCTGAGGGTCTTCGGGGAGGTCACTTAATGAGTTAAAGGAGGATCTTAAATCGCCCTCTAGAGGGCTTTTTGGAAATCTTAGTGGAAGTCGGCATGTCTGCAGAAGAGCTGAGGAGGAAAAAGCTGATTAGGCATGGCTCTTCTCTTAACTGGTTATGAGAAATGAATTTAGAATTCAGTTTCCCAGCAACCACAACGTTCTTCGTGCACATTTGTATCCACGCCCAGAAAGCAGTCCCACAAGGCTGCATCTAATTCATTTGGATATGCTGATACTTCGAAGGGGTACTGGATCACTTCTGCAGTCCTCCTTCCCAGTGACCCTCTGCTTTCAAAATAAATACAGAAGAAATGTGTTAATCTAAAAGACAGTCAGTTGATAAAAGAAGATAGGTTTTTGTAACACTAACTGAATTGAGCTTTTGTGAAGTGTTGAGAGAAGTATTGCAGATTGCAGAGAGTTGCAGTTCAGTCTCTTGAAAAGATGTTGGTATGTAATAGTAAATTTTACTTTATTCTGTGAATAGTAAGTCAGCATCACTGCAAGGGATACAGTGGTGTCATAGAGAGTCAAAAGCTACTTCTTAAGTATGTGAATTTACTGAGAAGTAGAATGAGATTTACATGCTTCCCTCTAAACTCCAGAGGCTTTTAATGTAATAGAGCCTTGCAACGTGCTTTTATACTTTGAGATACTCTTTAGAGACTCACTGAAGGAACTGTGTTAATATGAAAATTATTTGCACTAAGCAGGCAAGAAACAGCATCAAGCTTAATTAGCTGAATGAGCTGATAAATAATACACCTAGGAAAATTACACGTAAATATGAGCAACCGTTTAAGGCCTCTGTGTCTTTCTCTTGGCCAGATGCAGACCTGGAGTTGAAATGATTGAGACAAATACTACATTTTCAGCTTGCTGCATGGCACATGTATTGATACTGTTCAATCAGTTTGTTCTCTCATTTTTCTCTTCTTGGACAAAAGGAGTAGAGGTTTCCTGAAACACTTACTGAAAGTATTACAAATGGTAGCACCTACTCAGATGGCAGGGATGAATTAAACATTAGCCTTCAATACCAGTAGACTGTGTTTGTCATTTTTTCTACTGAAGTGCTTCTTTCTGTTTAATCGGAATGGGGTATTTCCCTAGAAGTTAATTAAGTTGTCTGTTAGTTGCAGATTTGGAATATAAAGGTCAATATTTTGAGGACTGAACTTTTTAATTCATTGGCCTCTTAGGAAAGCACTCTTGATTAGAATTTCAGAGATGAGAACTTACATGAGTGTAGCAACACTAAACAGAATTGAATGAAAGCCTTACTTCAGACCATTAGTACCACATGGAACTGGTTGCATCAATTGCATGAGACTCATTACAGCATTTAAAAGAAATAGAAAAGCTTTTAGCTTGCTGCATATTGTCCACAAGATGAGCTCATAGACCAGAGTGGTACATCTTGATGGTGGGGGAAATCAGCTTTTAACTTACAAAAATTACTTTCAGGTGCTTGGTAATACACTGCTTCTGCAGCATTACTTCACAGTACTTACACAACATGCATTAATAAGGCTGCTCTTATGCTTTTGCTTGTGCACAGCAAGGCTACAGCATACCTTACGTGCTACTAAATTAAAGACTTCGACAAGGTCTGCTTCTATCCTGATGGTTGTTTATCCTTTTGGCCTAAAGGTATGTGAGCACATTCATGTTGCACAGTCTGAGCAGCTAGATTTAGCATTCTGTTTACAGAGTATGTTAAAAGGGAAGTTTGTGCTGTTCTGCCTTGCATTATGTCATCTGCAAACTCTGCTGCTCTACATCCAGGTCTGATTTGTACTTGAGGGCTGTAGCATATCTGTTCTCTGGAGAACTCTGTGGACATAAAGCAGTCATTAAGTTATGTTCAGTTGTGCATGTAGCTGTTTTCTTGAAGGCAAACAAAATATATTGATACACATTTTGGTAATTCAAGTTAATTTACTAAATTACTAGTATGCCTTTTGTTCCGCTGTCACACAATGTATATGAAAGCCTATCTGAATGTCAACTGTTACTAAATTGTATTGATGTGTAGCAGACTATTAGGTGAATCTTGTGATGCCAGTAGTCATATGGAGAACAGAAAATCAAAATATAGTTATTTCATCCTTTTCACAAGCTTTGTGTGTTTAATAGCGTTTTAAGAGGTTGCTGCCTTGCCATTTGTGAAAGCAGGTGCTTCAGTGAAGGAATTACTGCGAAAATGCTTTCTGAATTGAGCAGGCAGAGCAGTGCAATGACAGCGCTTTTTAATGTACAGAGTTTAGAGCAGACATCCACCTTTGAAACCATTTTTCCCAAATGGAAGTGTATCTTGACCACAGAGCGGTGGAGGATTCTCTCGTGCTGTTACACATCTGTGGACAAATGATAAATGCATATTAGAAGAAACTTATCTATACTGTGAATTTGAAACAATCAGCAGATTAGGGGAAAATTACAAGATGAAAAGCAAGTAGGTAAAGGTAATGCTGTTTCTTGCCGTTGAGCGTTAGCTAGTAGAACTAACATACATACATACCAATGAGGCAGGGTAGTAGAACTAACATACATACATACCAATGAGGATTAGGTGTTAGGATTAGGTTAAAGAGTGAGGCTTGCTGTGAGCTCTTAAAGCTACCAGTATCACTCATCAAGGCTTCAGCTTTCTCTAATTTTCTGTCTTTCACATGCAGAATTTCTGTGCAAGTAAACTTCTAGCTCCAGCACAGAGCATGTAATACAGTTCCTGATGTCAGAAATAAAGGTGTCGGAAAGAACAGGTTTAAATTTAAATCTGCTACCTTAGAGAGTAATCTGAAGATCCAGGTGCTCAGTTTGACATCTGACACTGCCGTTAATCTGTTTTAGCTGCCTTGAACGGGTCATTTTGTGTTGAACCTCTTGTGTCTGCAAGGCAGAGAAGAATATTAGTGAACTGCGATATTCGTGAACTGTTTGAACTCAAAATAGTACTGCAACTTGGCCAAGTTAAGTTTGAACTTGAAGCTTTGTTAAGAAGCTGCTATGTTTGAAAATCTACGCTTCCTTTCACAGGTGAGAATCTAGTCTATTCTAAGGATGGCTTTTTTGTTTCATGTCTGCATTTTTAGTACTAGAAAGCAGAACAGACATATCAAATCTACAGGTGGAAAATTACTTTCATTATAACTGAAAAGAGAACTTCTGTAACTCTTTGAAGTTGGTCTTTAATGAAGCACTTTGGGGTCCTGAGCAAGGAAGAAAAGAAATGGATGTCTCACATATGTATTGTCAGATGTAGTGAATTATATTGTAAGGATGACAGATTTTTCTCTCTTAAAAATGGATTTCTCATATCCCAAACCCTCCATTGTTAACTTTTATATGAACATCTTTTATTTACATTTTAAGAGTTTAAAATACCTGTAGGAATTTCACATTGCTCAGCTGAGGAGCACTGACATGTATGTGTTGGGTGTCCTCCTCCATTTTCTCAAGTAGGCTTTTTTTGTATTTAGCATTCCTTTAAATAAATCACTTTTCAGTACAGCAGGTTGCTGATGGGTGCTGTCTGAATTCTAGAGTAAAGGGCTACTTTAAAAAAAAAAGGGCAGGAAAAAAACATTTAGTAAAGAGATGAGAAAAGGAAGAAAAAATACTTGGGTTTTTTTCTGAATTCCTCTAGAGTTTCTGCTATAAGATACTATAACAAGTCTTGCTAAAATAGAAGACAGTGATAATCTTGCATTGTTCCTGATTGCAGTTTAAAACCAGCATTTAAAACATTATTCTTACACATCTCAAGCCTTTCTGAATCACACCATCTGTGTCATAATAAATGTAAGCATATTTAGTCTTTACCTTTTATTTCAGAGCAACTTATATTAAAAAGTGGTCTCCTTTTTCTTGCCTCAGTAACCATATAGTCTGAATTCGAGGCACATATTTAGGTGTATGCAGTTCAGGATAGATAAGTACTAGCAGAAGGCTGCTGGGTAATATACCAAATATTAAGCTTTTGGCTGAAAACTGTAGAATGAGCATATAGACATGATAACTTTAGTGCAGACCCTCTTAGAGGCACTTCAGTCATCCTGTTACATCACTGTCTCCAGAATTTACAAGACAGTAAAGTCTGGGCTAGCTGTGACTCAGATTATGTTAAGTCTTACCTTGTTAGCAAGATTTCTTAGCCTTTGTATCTCTTAGAGCACACATTCAGCTGGGCTTTAATATTTCAATGTCATTGGAAGGGTGTTAATAAAAAGATAGTGTATGATACCTGAAGAGCAGAGAAACACTGAAGTCCTGAATCAGTTCACTTACAGAACAGAGAGGTGTTTTTCTGTGGGAAAGAGAGATTTACAGATGGGAAAATAGCATTTCATTAAATTCAGTTTAAAAATCTGTTAACAAATGCAAAGGTGATAATGGATGATCTTGCACAAAACCACATAAAATGTAATCAAATCGGTCTGCTCTTTTTGAGAACACCAAGACACTGTGGCTCAGGAGTACATGTGTTAGGCATAGAAAATGGAAAAGGTGAGGGGTTTATAGCAAGGCAACAAGGATGCTAATTATTGTTTAGAGTTGAAGGTTTCTAGCTGATAATGGTCTCTTTCGTTGAGCCATATGAAAGGAATATTGGATTGTGTAATTGAGCAGCAACAGAAGATCTCTCAAAGGGAATGAACTTTTGAGTGCAGCTACTGAAATTAAATTTGAAATCATGTTACTTGACATGCTGATGCTCCCCGTAGGAGTTATGGGATCTGGCCTTCCTAACAGCTTGTGGGCTACCATTTTTTAGTGGTGTTATTAAAACAGTACTCGGGGCAAGGGCACAACACACAGCAGTTCCCAGCACGAATGACTGACATTTTGCATGGAGGAAATAAAGGAGATAACTTGACTTTTACATCTTTTATGACAGTGTGGTGGCTTCATATTTACAGGGTAGCAGCACCATTATAGATAAAAGGAAGTGTATATTCTTGATATGAAGAGTGTCTTAGAGGTTTGTTAGAGTTAGCCGTGTAGCTGTTGTCCTCAGTTGTGCTATACGGGCAAACTGGCCAACATCACGGACTTGTGGATCTTGTCTGTCTGGTGGCCACAGTGAGATCCTTTACAATAGAAGAGTCTTGTGTCTGTACAGCAGTTTTGATACATTTTCATTTGGAAGGCAACTTTGAAAATGCACAAATGGCAACTATTCTAGGCATTTTCTAAATTACCTTAGTTACTTTACTTCCTGTACTTCCTGACTTCTGTAGTATACATGGTCCCTTTGGGAGAGTGATGTACAAAGCAAATAAAGGTTGCACTCTTCTCTTGTGTCCAAACAGTCGAATTTTGCTTCTCTATTCCTGGGCTCTGGTCATATTCCACTGTTGTCATACTCAGAATAAGGGTAGTGTGTATATGTTAAGGACATCAGTATACTAAAACGAAAACCTCTCTGCATAGATTGAATAAAAGGTGGTATTTTTTTTTTGCATAAGCATGTGTAAGGTAGTCTCATTTTTACTGTTATGTATGTAAAACTTGTATTATAGCTTGAGTTCACTGGCATGAGGAATCAGGCCTTGTGAGTATATTACTCCACTGTTATCATTTAGTTGCATGCTCAGTGATTGTATTTTAAATCTAGAACCTGGTAAGTTTACTTTTTTTGAAAGGCAAGTATTTGATGACAGATGTTGTTTATAGTTTCAGAGCTGTCCTGGGAAAGGGTAGGATCTAACCTGACATGGAAACTTAATATTTTAAAATGTATTAATATGCATGATAGCTTAAGGAAGCTACTTTATACTGTAAAATCAGGAAATTAAAAATGAAACCTGTTTATTAATAGCCTTTCAGATGGGTGCAAAGCTTTGAAGATTAGTGTATTCGTCTTAAGGTCATATTGAACAAAGACTTGTCATTTCACAAGGTTAGAGTTGAGCCATAGAAATCAAGTAAATCTCTCTAATATTTTTCTGTCATTCCCACCAGGTTTCCAGAATAAAAATAGGGTGGCAATCCTGGCAGAACTAGACAAGGAGAAGAGAAAGTTACTTATGCAAAACCAGTCTTCCACAAATCACCCTGGAGCCAGGTATTTTATGTTCTTAGACCTGTCTGTAAATCACGGATTACATCAAAAGGGGGGGCAGTATGTCAAATGAGCTGTAAACTTACATAAATATGTATCACAAGTGTTTTCTGACCATCCTTAATAACTGCACTTTAGCAGCATACTAGTACTTAAAATTGTTTACAAACCTTGAATTTTGGCTTACAACATTTCCATTTGAGAAGGACAGAAGCAGATATGTTCACTAAACTGTATTAAAGTCTACCTTAAAGAAAAATCAGGAGCAGGCACTGAGAAACCATTTAATTATTAAGCTGAAATGCCCTAAGGAATGGAAGTAGCAGACCATTAGGTTCAGGATACTGTCTGTTTAGTAAGAACAGTTAAGAAGTGAGCTATCCTTGAAACCTCCTCTGTACAAGACAAAGCCATTTTAAGTTACTGCAGATCTGGTAAAAAATACCCTGTTGTAAGCTCTTAAGCTGCCACTGGGGTTTCCCCCATCTAAGACAAAAGGATTATAGTTTGGTCATAAATCAGTAACTATAAAATCTCACACTGGTTTACATGGAAAAATTGAGATACTTGAACTTTTGGGTTAGCATGAAGTAAGAACAGTGCCGTATTTTAGATTCATTGTGTTCCATGAAGTACCTGTACAAGAGTCAAGTACTCTTAATACAGTCTGAGTGATGCCTGTGTTTCTTTTTCAAGGAGATTCTAGGTCACCTTTAATTTATTCAAACTTCAAAAAGCTTACAGAATATTTGAAATTGCCAGAGCTAGATCTCCGAGGATCTCTGTAAACAGTTATTATATAAGCAAAATTATTGATGAGAGAAGAAAATAGGAATATCATACTGCTACCTACAAATCCTGACTCCAGGCAACAGTGTTTCAATGCTCCATTGCAAGTCTGGCAGAGTTTCAGGGAGTGCTTGTTTGCTTTATTTTTTCTTTATGGAAAAATAACACTCTGCTTGTGAGCAGAATTGGAATTTACTAATTTGGAAAGTAGGGATGGGAGGGAACCTACGAAGCTGCAGTCAGAGTCTCTGCTTTGGCATGGTGGGCTGATGTGTCATTTTTGAGCAGCTGACAGTCTGTGACAGGGATGTTTGCTAAAGGTTTGGGACCACAGAGTTGTCAGAAATGAGACCACAAAAGCAGTGCAGACTTGGCAGGAAAGTGCTTGATGTACCCATAGCACAGCAGTGGCATGGCAAGCCTAAGGGTAAATGAATTGATTGATTTCTGGCCTTGGCATATGGGAATCTTCTGTCCAAGAACAGAAGGCCTGTCTTGAAAAGTGTCACCTTATGATGAAGCCTTAAGATTATCTGCAGAAATCATATTGAAAAATTAGAGGGTACAGAATTCAATGCAAAACAGATACTTTCAAAATAACTGATATTATTATGTCTTAAATAAATGCAGCAGTACTTTTTATTTCCAGCAGTGAAGTTGAACTTAACATTTGTCATGAAATCTGGTCAGAGGATTGTTACTTAGCTTTCATTATGTATTTAGGCATGGATTTGCTGAAGGTTTTTTCATGAGCATGGCTGCTTTTGAAAAATAAAAAATTAGCTGTTGACATTAAAGCTGATGAGAAGGGTCAGTTAATGAGTTTGCTTGGTTCTTTTGTTGTCCTTCATACCTTTGTTACTGAGGAGGAGAGAGGCTTTCAGCGCCCAGCCTCTTGAGCCAGTTGCAGGAGTAGTTGTGAATTGCCTTACAATATGGCTTTAATGGCAGTTCTTATTGATTTATATCTGGAGGATGGCTGACCATGTTACCTACATAGAACTGGGGAGCAAACAAACCTTTATATTTCTTCTTTTTTTGCTTACAAGGTGGGCAAGTCTTGAGATAAAAAGCCAGCAAAAACTATTTAAAATTTGAATTTGAGACCTAATATATGCTGCTCTGAGATAGATAAGCAAAATAATTTTAGGTATTCCTAATTCTAGGAAGCTCCTTTAACATAAGCAGTGATCTGCTGCCCACCTGTTGAAAAACTGGTCTTATATTGAAGGCTGCAGAGCTCTTGTTAGTCCTTCTGTTTATCACAGTTTTTTGGAACAGTCACTGAGTGACTGATTAATGGAGAAAACAGAAAGCTGTTGTTTTAAAAATGCTGACTTTGTCTAATGTTGCACCCCAGTGGTTCTGCTGACTGCTACGAGTGAAATCCACGAAAGGGTTCAGGATTGTGTGTCTCCTGGGTTTAGTTTAGCATCAGGTATTTATGCTAAGTCAAATGATACTATGGCCACTCCTTTTTCCTTTTCTCTCTTGTGATAACAAATAGTAATTCCAAGCAATAGTTAACAATTGTTAAGCTGTCAGTCAAATGAATCATGAGCTGTGGAAGTCTTGGAATCTATAGCTAAAATGGCAAGAACACACTTTTTTTGTGGTGTGTATCATACCGGCTTGTTCCTTTTTGCAGTATTGCACTTGCAAGATCACCTCTGAACAAGGATTTCCGTGATCATGCTGAGCAACAGCACATCGCAGCACAACAGAAGGCTGCACTGCAGGTAAGCTGATATTCGGGTAGGGTTTAGCTTGGCCCAGTTTTAGATCCCTTCTGCGCTTAGAGAGGATTTAAAGTCCCTTTTAGCGGTTAGGTTTCATACATTTCTGTATTTGTCACAAGTGAAGTTTTTTCTTCTGTTATGAAAGCTTGAATCCACCAGCTCATTATCCCTTGATATGGTTGTAAGATTGTAGCCTACAATATCATCACAGGTGTCCTATGCATCTCAGTGAAGAGCCAGTTTCACTGTACTTCTGAATGTCTCATGAAGTATAGGGAGAACTAGCGACACAGCTTGGTTGAATCTGAGTAGATGCCAAGGTAAATACAGTTACAAGTGGTGGGGTGAAAGACTTGGAAAACTTACTTGTACATTTGCAGACCTCTATTTGGTGCTATTTTGCTGAAGTCAGATGAGGTTGATTTTTTGTGTGTTGAAAGTGGAAATTGAGCAGGAATGCCAGTACATGGCCTCCTGCCTTCCTGGGACTCCAGAGAGCATGATTCAGCAGAGGGCACAGGAATAGGAAAAAACATTGAGAAGCAACTAGCAACCCTATTCACATGTCCTTATGCCTTCTTGTGTTTCTGTTTCCTAGTAAAGGCCCCAGATTGCTTCTCCTAAAATGAATGGAAGCAGAAGTGAGCTCTGGGTGGTGTACTGTGTTGATCATAAAACATTGTAAGCTGGATGGATCCTCTTTAGGTTGCTGGTCCAGTGCCCTGCTCAAAGTATGACTCACAGTAGTGCTGAATCACATTGTTGACGGCATGGTCCAATCACAGAATCATAGGATAGTTAGGGTTGGAAAGGACCTTAAGATCATCCAGTTCCAAGCCCCCTGCTATGGGCAGGGACACCTCCCCCTGAACCATGCCACTCAAGGCTCTGTCCAACCCAGACTTGAATACCGCCAGCGATGGAACATTCACAACTTCCCAGGGCAACCCATTCCAGTGCCTCACCAACCTTACAGTAAAGAATTTCTTCCTCATATCCAATCAAAACTTCCCCTCTTTAAGTTTAAACCCGTTACCCCTTGTCCTGTCACTACAGTCCCTAATGAAGAGTCCCTCCCCAGCATCCCTATAGG
>JAOEHY010002713.1:0-43461 GCA_025447955.1 Psilopsiagon aurifrons | reverse complement strand
TTGAATATCAACCAAGAGTCTTGGGCCCCCCTGCCCTCTAGGGCTATATCCCATGGAACCTTACTGAGAAGGTTCCTCAAGTTTTGAAGTTTTTCAGGCATGGACTTCTTGCAGCCTTTCTTGGCTCTGAATCTGGCTCTGTTTTCTTTGTATTCTGTCACTGGGTATCTGTAAACAGCTTAAGATCTCCCCTCAGCTTTCTCCTCTTGTAAGAAGCTCAAGTCTCTCACCATCCCATGGATGTTGAGAGCTCCAGCCCTGCCCTCAGCTGCCTCTTTGGGGCTCTTTTGGACTTGCTGCGCTTTGTGCCTCAAACTGACACAGTATTGCAAATGCAGCCTTATGTGTAGCTTCCCTGGGCTGGCTGTGCTGTTGCTGATGCATCCCACTGTGCTGCTAGCTTGTGCGAGGGCATGCTTCTGGCTGAGGCTAAACCTGATACCCACTAGGGCTTTTCCCTAATGGTGTGAGTAAGGAAAGATGTAGTACTTCTAACTTATCCCCAGTCTTCGAACTGGGAAAGTCTGTATAGGATTTTGCAAAGGTTGTCCAGAGCCATAAGCAGCAGCTGACTTTCTCAGGTGAAAGAGCATGTATAAGTTGTGTGCAGAATGCTGGTGTCCCATGTTGTACAGGAGTGTGTCTGCTCACATGTCATTTGCACATGCAGCCTCAGGTAGTGTGACACTACTGATGCACACTTCTGGCAGTCATATGTGGCATCTGTCACAAACCAAGGCCTGTGAGTTGGATAGGTGAGAGTGAAAACATGGGGTCTAGGCACAGGACAGCAACCAGGAGTTCATTTACCACTCTGCATACCAACATGGGATTTGCTGTAAAAGAAGCAGCTGAGGATGGTCAAGTTAATTCCTTTGATTGGTGCTGTTCAGGTGGGGCTTATCTAAAAACCTGGTTTTGAACTTTACTATCAGAGTTGAGGCCCAGACTAGGAGAGAGAAATAATCAATACTGCAGAAACTGTAAAGTCTTAAATTATATCAGTGCTGCAGGGCGTTATGCATTAACAACTGTTTTTCTCTTTCCAGCATGCACATGCACATTCCTCAGGATACTTCATAACTCAAGACTCTGCATTTGGAAATCTTATTCTTCCAGTCTTACCTCGACTTGAGGCAGAATGAGGAATCTTGTCTCTCAGAACTGCAAGGGTCTGATTTTGGCCATACCAGGAACTGCCTGACCTTTAATTTCTTTACTTACCTTAAAACCTAATTTTTTCTGGATTTCTGCAGTTGCCTTTTGGGAGTGGCAGCCCTAGTGCCGAAAAAGCAATGTGGTTGAACAGTGATTTTTATTCTGTATTTCTGTTCCTTTGTCAGGTCAAAATCAGACATAAGACTTCTTTGATGCGTGAAGTGCATACGAATTGCTCTTCCCTATTTCTGTGCTTCCTTTAAATAAATTTCAAACTAGAGTTACCAAGAGATGCACACTCTGTCAGCATTTGTGGGTTTTTTTTGTTGTGTGCAGGTGCTGTATTAAAGACTAAAGTTACTTTGTCCATCAAAACAGACAAGAAATTACCAAAGGCATCAGTTTTTGCTTGTTTGTTTGTTTGATTTTTTTTCTTGGATGGTGTTTTGGGTTTTTTTTTAAATTTTTATTTCTTATTTTGTATCTGAATGAAGGGACATTGCTTGTGTACTGTTTGCTATTGTAGTATCACCTGGTCTCATGTCTTTGGATAATAGTGTGCCTGAATCTTACTTTGTTTTGTGAAATACGAAAATGAATTCAAATGGGGAAAAAAGCAATTGTATCCAACACTCTTCTAACAGACAGAAGTCTTCTAAGTTGTCTGGATATTTCAGATGCAAAGCGTTGTCTGCAATGACAATTCAGTTTAAAAAGTCATATTTTTCTAGTTATGACTTTTTCAATATTTGGTGTGTTTAATTTTTTTGGGGGGTGTGGTTTGGTTTTTAATGTTTTTATCTGCGGTAACAAATTCCAGCTCCTTGCTGAAAGAAAATCTGTTTCTCAAGATAAACTGTTTTGGAACTGTGATTATGCTACCATGATAAAGTAACCTGAAGTGAAAAATAGTCCTTACTTATATCTCCATGGCTTGACTAATGCAATTATACATTGATAGCTTTACCTATGGAGGCAAGTTTTAGAAAGCAAAAAGAACAAGAGAACTTAAGTGAGAACCAGAAATCAGAATACATCTGTTTAACTGGTGTCCATTTGAAGCATCTCTGTTCTTTGCAGGAAGTTAGCTGTCGTGTGAAACTGCCATGGATACAGTCTACAGATTTCCTTAGTGAAATATAGGGTATCCTATTATGTCATCTGCAGGGGATTGCCTGAGCCCAGTAAGCACTACAGAACTATTATGAGCAACTTTGTCAATTCCGTTACTTGTGAATACAGAGCAAGGGCCAAGAGATGGGTGCAGATATGAGGAAAATGCTACCTCTTCCATATACCTCTGCTGATTACAGATCCTTGCAGAATCTGTAGCATACTGAGACATATTCAAAAGGGAGAATCTTCTGGAGGAGGCCAAGATAGAGCTTAAAGATGTGCAACTGTGACATGAACTATTCATGTCATACGTTTTTTTGACGAGTCATAGGAATGACGATAGTTTTTGTGAGTAATGGAGAAAGGAGTACTGTCACTTCTGTTTTCAGTGGTTGTGTCTGTGTAGCTTTAACTCTTTAATTACCAAGAGTAACTTCACCATGAAGCTGTTCTGACTGCTTATCATTCTGCAGTGTGAGCTGAGTATCTTAGATGCTGTCAGGAAAAGGATCTGCAAATCTGTAAAGCAGCTGTAAATCAGTCCAAGCTTGGAAACATACAAAGGCAGAAAAGGTTAAGTAGATACAGTAGGAAGTTTGGATTTTAGATTTCAGTTGGATTTAAAAAGTAGGCTGGACATTTAATATTTAAGGAGCTTTTTGTTTTCTAGGAGAAAAGTGGTAGAAGAGTATCTGCTTTCTCTAGAAACAAATTGAGCTAACAAATTGAGCTACAGAATCCCTGTGTATTGTTCCATGGTTGCATTTGATCCAGGCAATGAAACAGTAAAGATCTTTCTCCTTTAGAAAGCTACAGCTGCTCCACTAGAGGAGTTAAACTTTCTGGCTGTGGTGTTTTCATCTTTAATATCACAAGATCTCTTTTGGAAATCCAGGGCCTGGGCTCAAAGATGGAGGTATTTGAAGGGGAAAAATTGATGCAGCTGGTGTAATATTTTTAAGTTATAATGCCTCAAATTATTCTGTATAATCATGAGGGGCTTGAGGATATATGTAGATATAATTAACTGTCAAAGATACAAATGTTGTATATGGAAGCTGCTATCTTAGAAACTACAGACTAGCAATTAGTGTCAGATGCATCAATTTGTCTTGCCACTCACACTTTTTCTTTTCCACTATTAATGAGTATTAAAACCCTTCATCTATCCCTGTACAGTTATTTCATAAAAATCTTTTCTCCTGTTGGAATTGCATGTTCAAGTCATTATTAGGTACAGTATACCCAATCCAGGAAGTGTCTGGGGTGTCTTGCCTGTGGCAGTAACCATAAACTTAAATCATGTAAAAGCAGAATGATTGTGATCTAGTGCTGACCTACGTACCTAAAAGTATCTTAACACTTACAATCACTCCAGCAATTTTATTTCATTTGCTGCAGTTGTGATTGGCCTTTCCAACACAGCTAGCTGGGGTGGAGTCCGTATCAGAGGTGGATGGTGGGTTTAGAGCGGTTCACAGTCCCTGAGTAGGTCTTGAACTAAACAGATCAGATAGATGGAAGGTGGGCTAACACAAGTAAGGTCAGACTTTCTTAGTGATGGCAGAGTCTTAATCTGTCAAGAGCAGATGAAGTAAAGAAGTTAAAGTTCTTGAAGCAATAAAAGAACTGAACCACAGCTTCTTAGCTATGTGCATTTTTTTTTTTTTCTTCCAGCAAGGCAAGATTTCTCTCCATACTCTTATTTTCCAGAGTCACTCCCCATCTCTGTACTGTTACAGGCTCTGGAAAATGCTCAGGTTTAATTGAAGAAGCCTAACCTGTAGAACCACGTGCAGCTTCCTACCACTGCAGGAGTTTAGTCTCTTTTTTTCTTGGTATTTTCACTCTAGTGATCTCTTAGAAGCTTTGGTATAGAAATAATCAGTGGTACCTGGCATTGTATTTGCACCTTATGCCAGAGCACCCCATGAAGCTTATTATTGGAAAGAAATTACACCCCCTAATGTCACTTGCCAGAAACTTCCTAGTCACTTTGATCTGTTCAATCAGTTAAAATAGCTAAATGCTACTTCTGCCTCCAGGTGCACTAAGCACAGGGCAAGCCAACTGTAATTTGCAAGTCCTGTGAAAGCAGTTGGGTACCACTGTTCATCTAAGGAGTCCTGTATGAGGTAGAGACTTTGAATGGCTCTATTTTTCTATTAGACCACCTGCATCACTTCAAGGCTGGAGGTCATTTATTGTCTTGCTGCCCAGCAGGGAGTTCAGTGCTCTGGCCCTAAGCTTGTAGAAATGCATGAAGAGGCCAGGCTTTTCATATCCTCTTTAAAAGAAAAGGAAGTTGTTAATTATCAACCAGGTAACAGGGAACATGAGCTTGAAGCAGTGGAAGGAAATGCAGATGCCTATATCTCAGAGTGCACAACTTTTTGTGGACTGATGTATTTGATTGCAGTGTTTCAGGAACAGGGCACAAGGGCTGAAGGAGGGTGAGCCTAGAATAGCATGGCATGCAGTCACAGGCATTTTAGCAGGCAGTGACTATCTCAATGCATCCTCTTAAGCATTATGATACTTAAAATAGGACTTGGTGTATTTAACAGGAAGAAGCATTACTAAGAATACCTGTATTTTGCACCTGATGTGCTTTCATTGTGTCTGTTAAGATGTATATTCAAAGTCAGGAGGATGCCAGAGAAAGCAGCAGAATGGTTCCTGTTGGTCAGAATAACATCATTCATCATTCCTCCTGTCCAACTCACTAATACACCAAGTTTTCTTGAAGGACAGGGTTAGTGCACTTTTGCCCTTGAAGGACAGGATCAGTGCTGTGGACTTCTTCTGAAAATTGAGCTGATTCCTGTGTCCTAGGGATCAGACAGTAACCAAAATACATGTGAATCCTGAGGGAAAATCTAAGAGGAGGCAGGTCGCTGTGGGTACACAGACACCTCTGGAGGAGGAATTGGAGAGAAGGAAGGATTGCCTGCATCTGGTTGGAATAGTCTTCCTATCCAGAGCTTTACATGCCTGATTTATGTTTCACTAACACACAGGGAAACCTGCTAGTAACACCCTTGTGGCTGGCAAGTCTGGTAATCTGTGTTCTGAATTGCTTTTGGAGGCTGCAAGCAATCTTTCTTGAGCTAAAATGTACTGTATTGAGTTTTCTGTAGTGAACAGTAACTTTGAACACTAGTCAGCAAAGTGGAATTCTCAAGCTATTGGGTTAAAAGCTTGCTCCAGTGAGTTTCTGCATTTGTTGGAACAACAGAGCTTGCTGCAGGCTTTTTACAAGGACACTAGCCTCTCCTTGTTTCCTGGATCTTGCTCTTGAAAGAAATAATCACGTGAAATAGCTCCCTGGGGAAATGAATTTTACACTCCTTTTTGAATACACTTTTTCTTCAGAGAGGAAGAAAGCAGGTTAAGCACTACTAAAGCAGAGAAAACTTGATTAGTGTAGTCAGGCATTATGAAAAATTATGCTTAACTACTGGTGAGGAAATAGCTTTTCTCAGTTAGAGAACCTCTGTTAAGTTCATTCAGGCATTGAATTATGAAAGATGGTGACACAGTTCTCAACCAGTTCTTACTAAGGCCTCTGATCTGGATACTGTAGTGTTAGTGGATGTTACTTTTGGCACACAGGTTTTGTAGATAGTGTCCCATCTACAGTAATATCCCCCATGCTTCTTTGAATCTCATTCCAGTGATAAACTGAGAGACAGGGTTTCAGAGACATCTGCCAGTATGATGTCCTGATCCACACATGGGGCTTTTAACACTTGTGCTGCAGTGTGTCAGAAGAGAGTACACTGCCAGCATCACTCAGGAGAGCTTTCTGATGATGCAGTCTGTTCTACATTAAGGGTAGCAGGTGATATTCAGCCATCTAAGAGTGGAAAGTCTCAAATCTAATAAATGATTGTTTATCCTAAACTCCAGCTCAGGGATATTCTCCAGGTCTTAAGTCAACAAACTGCTTGCCTCAACACATAGCTGGAAACACCTCAATACAGCAGTTGAGCCCTAAAGGAGAAGGGAAATGTGTTCTTATTCCTGTGATCATTACTTTTCAGCCTTTCTGTACTAATGTGGCCTGTGATTCTAGCTGACCTGTTTAATATACCTTTTTACTCTGCTGGAATTATTTTCAGCATTTTCCTCAGCACTTTCTGGGGTGCCATCCATCAGTGCTACTGTTTCTTCCTCTGCCATACACATTCATCTGTTACATTCTTCCCTCATTCCTTCTGCCATGTCTTCCTTCAACTCCATTTCTTCCTTCCCATCAGCCTCATTTCCTCGCAATATTCCTTACCTCAGCTACCTTGTTATACCATAGCAAATGTGCTTTAATGGAGCTCCATTTCAATACTAAAGATGTAATTAATTGCACGTCTTGACAGATGCAAGCAAGGCTGGGATCAGTAATTTACTTTTTGGAACCCTGAGTGCATTCAGCTACAGAAAGATTCATGACACTATTGGGTAGCTCAGCATCACCCTAATGTAGTCAGATTCATTGATGAGGAAATTGTCTTTTGCAGCACTTAAACAGGAGACTGCTGGAGAGTGGCATTTGATTGCCTAAAGCTTGGCAAGCCAAGTCAGAAGAAATGTGGGCCAATTCTGGTCTGAGCCCAAGCCTGGTGGGGATGCTACCTGATTTTGGTGAACTTTAGATTAGGTAATCAGCAACATCACCTGATAAAGCTCACATCAACCCATGTCTGTCCAGAGGTCTGTGGGGAATGGGTTAAGGTAAGGGGATGTAAGCCTTCCCACCCTTATCCACAGAGAGCATGTGCAGCCCCCATGGAGGCAGCCTGCCTCATTCCCAGACTCTGACGAAGTGGCATACATTGGCACAGTGCTCAGGGGAACTGATTATTGCCACTGGATTGTAAGGGTCAGAAAAAGGGGGTGAAGGAGGTGAGTAGTGATTGGATGAAGGTTTCCACTGTGGGCCTAGGGACTGCAAGGTGTAATGCTGGTGCTGTTCCACAGTGTGAGTTTGCATTGTGCATGTGGGAGCACCTTCATACTATTAGCCCCAGAGAGGTCTCAGTCCCTGTTTCTTCCTCACAGACAGCCTTAAACTCCAGCAGTTTGCCAGCAGGAGCAACTGTCACCTTAAATGCAAGATGATACTTAGAGCTGAGTTAGGAATACTTCTCCCTTTCCAGGAAAGCTCTTGGGACTTCAAAATAGCCTTACTCTGTGCTGGTTATTCTCAGACCATCTGAGGAGGCAACAAGAAATGCCAGAGGGGGAAGTTCATCACTCAGGAGCAGTCTGCACCACTCTATGCAGGCCTGAAGTATAGCATAGGGGATTCATGCTCACAAAGACAGTGTGCTCAGTCTCCTCTGATGGAGCTCTTTGTCCCTGGATAAAAGGTGAAATAAACCTTGCAACAAGGACTGATCCAGGATTTTCCACAGGCCAGATGGGAGCCTGACCCACAAGGTAACAAGGCCAGTTTTGTCCCAAGCCAGTGAATATTCATCTAAACAGGATTAGTTCCAAAGAGGGAGGTTGGGAAAGTTAGGTCAGGAAAATGTCTGTCCCATGCTAGTGAGTTCTTTTATGCATGGCCAAAGCATAATGCCATCTGAAATGAGGTGAGGAGGCTAGATCTCTCAGTAATTCACACCCAAATGGAATTAATACAAGACTTTTCCTAACACTCCCAGAACACAAATCTCCATCAGATGCCAATTCATTGCCTCCCACTTCTGCAGTGTGTGTTCAGTATGCATTGTGCATTTTGCCTAGATACACCATTACAGATGGTGTATCTGTAATGGTGTATCTAGGGAAAAGCTCTTTCTAGCTTTTAGTACTTAAGAAGTGAAAGCCAATGCCTTGCCTCCTTCCCCCTCCCTGTTTTTCTTTCTGGTAAGCAATTTCGTTTAATATTGGTTTCCAGTGGCAGAAAGAAATACACCTGTGGGAATTCCTAACACATACACTGTAGTGTAAATTATATAGCTGTCTATCTGACAGCAAAACTGATTTCAGAAATATTCCCATAAATAATATTTACAGTGAGTTGCAAAATACACCTTGCAGTACCCCCCATAAATTTGACAGCGTTTCAAACTGAGACCATTTTCACAAGGAACAAAGCAAACCACTCAATCACTGCTGTGGTTCTTACCAATCTAACATGTAATGCATTATTTACTAGCAAATCTTAGCTTCCCTGCATCTCATAATGTGGGTATTTCGCTCAACGGGTGGGAATTGTGTCTTTATTTCCTGTATAGTCAATGTCTGATTTGGAAGTGAAAAGAATTCAGAACTCAGATGAGGGAGCATTCATGCTTTGTTCACTTGGGGTTTCCAGCTGCAGGTAAATTAGCTGAAGGATTTTACTCTTATGAGCAGTCAGATGATGATAAATTATGCCATGGTACTCTGCTGTATTCTGATGTGGCAGGGGAAATGTAGGAACATCTCATCTTGCAGTAGAGCACTCCTTGCAATGCAAGTATTTGTTCCAAGCGCAGAGCACCTCTTTGACGTCATTCTGTCCACAGGTTTGTGAAAGAACATTGTGAAGCAGTAGCTGTTGTTTTTCTCTCTAAATAGAAACATAACTGAGTCATAGAAAGAGCAAGTGCCTTGCAGAGGTCATCTAACTATGTGTTAGCAGAGTACAGGTGACACACCAAACCTCCATATACCAACAGCCCATTAACTGACTTATCTTCAGTATGTACTAAGGATGCCATCTCATCATGAGACAATATGATGTCTCTTGATGACAGTGCAATCTGTCTTACCAGATTGTACCCATTCTTTTGGCCTAGCTGATCCTAGTGGGTAAGGTACCTGAAAAAGAAAGAACATTCCTTCTCTCCCCAGTATCCTCGTTACTGCTTGTTCCCCCATCTTGCATTGTAGAAACATGTGCATGTTTTTACAGTTGATAGGTTCTCTAATGTCTATGGCAAGATAAGCTTTTAGTCATGCTTTCTAGATTAATTGTAAAGCAGAACACATACAGTGCTGTATATATGCATTTAGATTACTGTAGTAATGATGCATTCAGTTAACACATGTAACTGTTGTTTGTCACACACCTTTAAGCTTCTCTCCCCGCTGCTCTCTCGTCACAAACTGCCCTAGAGCACACTTGAACAGCAAGATAAACCAGCTTAAACAGCTTGTATTTACTCTCTTTTTACTTACCTTTTTTCCCAACTATTCTTAATATCCCTTTCTGAGGATCAATTATCTGCACTTAAACACAACGCAGATAAAAAGGTAGCAAGAGGAATTCCACTGGAAGATTGCTGAGAGAGTTTCTCAAGGGGATGCAAGTCTAGGAGATCAGGAGTAAAAGGAAAGTAGAAGCCTCTAAAGATGGCAATTTTTATGTCATTTTTCAAGAAATTGTTTTGAAGGGGTTCTGGCTCTGAGTAACAATAAGTGAACCACTTTATAGCTGCCTTGAGATACCAGTTTCAAAAGAAGCTTAGCAGTACCCTCACTTCCCCAAGACTGTTCTTTGAGTCACAGACAAATTGTTCACAGCTGGGTGTAAAGGCAGGAGGCACTTCAGCTGCTCACAGCATGTACCCCTCCTACCCTCTGTTCTTTAACATCCTGTTGAAAAATCCCCCTGTGCAGAACAGCATTTACAAGCAGCAACAGCATCACTGTGTTCTCTGTCTCCTGGACATGTAATTCCATGCTGCTGCTTTATGCACCACTGGGGATAAAATCCCCCATGTGAGTTGTAGGGCATGTTTCCATTCAAAACTTTGGGACCTGTCCCAGGGAAAGATAAGTCCTGTGGTCATGTATGGCAGTTTCCTCAGAGCTCTGAATCATGTCAGAACCAGACCAAGAGCTCTGCTGAGGAGTGTTGGCAGCTGATATGAAGGCAAGTGCACACAATGCAGCTGAAATTCAGAATGGCTTAAGGCAAAAATGTACCTTTTTCCCTCCCAAGTGCAGGGCTTTTCTTGCTCCTCAGCCTATCCCTGTATGATCTAGACATGCTTCCTCTGAAACCTTTACAAGCGTGAACTTTTGCAGGTCTTCTCTATCTTCATCACACATACAAGTGCTCAGGATTTGCCACTGAGCATCAGAACCATGTATAGTGTAGAGTGTACTTTTCTGTCACTAGCTGTCCCAATGTCTAGAGCAGGGGAGGGAAAGAGGGCTGCAGTTGTATTTGTTCGTTGGGTTATTCCCTGCTGCGGCCCCCGCCTGTGGTTTCGGTTTGGTCCGTAGCAGTCAACGGGTCCTGGTCCTGCAGAATGCTGGCCCCTGGAGGTACCATGAGGCACAGCAGCTGGCTATATGGCTTTGGGGACGGTCGCTCCAATGTCAAAGCTCTCCTTTTCGGATCATAGGCGTCTTACATCCAGCTCCTGGAGCACATTCAGATCAGTCGGCGAGCGATTATGAAATACCATACTGTTTCAGAGCTCAGAAAGGCTCAGAAGAAAGCCCGGCAGCTAAAGACCCCCCACCATCAGGGCTGAAATAGGCTGTGGGTGAAGATGCTTCCAGATCATATGTTAATTGTGAGACCTTGTAGAAATTGATTCCAGCTATTCCAACAGTTCCCTAGAACCAGCACTACAGAAAGAAAGCCCTACTTCTCACTGTGATTTAGCTTGAAGACTCTAAGGTGGCGATTCCTCTTGTGTTTGTTACAGAGAAGTATGACAAAGGGCACAAAGCAGTGTTGAAACTAAAAATCCTATCACAGCATAATTATTTGTATATAGAAGTCTAAGATAAGCAAGAGACATTTCTTGATTTTATTAAAGCAAGTTAAGATCAAAAGTACAAAGCATTTCAGGTGCAAAAGACAATGCTATTGGCATGTGAAAAGTAAATCTTCTTCAGAAATGTGTAAAAGAACATGTGTTTTTCCTGTCGTTTGGCTTCCTCGCAACTGCTATATCTAGACATAAGGAATAACTAGGCGACACCTAGGAACCAGGCAAGTTTTCGTGTGGTATGATACACATTCGTGTCTCAGGCTGGCCTCCCTTTAGTATTGCAGCAGACCTCAGTAACAACTGTTTTTACAGAGGTCACTGTTGGGTGCCAATAATGTCTGTAACAGGCTGGTGGCAAACAGAAAATAATCAAGTGCTTGATGAGAAAGGCTGCAATGCTTTGACCTAGACTTCATGTTATGAGATCACAGCGGAGTGTCTGACTTGGCAGCCAAGTGTGACTTGGAAGCCAATTTCACTTCTTCTGAAAATAAGTATGGCAGCGCTGTTAGGGGAGATGCACTGTCACCATGACTTGCACAGGTGAAAAGGAATAGATACGGCTAAAGTCAGTCAAGATGTTCCAGGGTCCCATCAGGTCATAAAAATGGCACTGCCATAATTGGGAAGATACCAGTCACAAGGCCATAACGGGCTATGGGTCAAACAGTCATGACCCAGAGACTCCTGGCAGGGAAAATCCAGGCAGCAATGTCCCTGTGTGGCAAAGGTGGGAAATTAAGCACTTGATTGGTTTGCTCAAAGGGGAAAAGAGTGCAAAGGAGCCTGAGCCCATGGTAGCCTCAGCACAAGGGAATGTTCTTCATCCTTGCAGGAGCAGGGTTGCTGGCAGAAGTGCAGCCGCAGCACAGGGTCAGCCTTCCTGTGGGTGCTCAGGAGCTCTGCAAGCACTTTAGTGCTAGGCAGTGGCTGAACAGCAAAGGCTGGCTCTGCCCGGGAGCCATGGCTGGTGGGAAATGCCAGGGAGCAAAATGTCTGGCTCAGGGACATGATGCACCCAACAAACCTGCAGTACAGCTCCTTGTGCAGCTTTCAGAAGGACTTGGGTCTTGAAAGTGATGTCTTGAGCTGCATCTTTGTCTGCTTCTTTCAAGTAAATCCTTGCTTCTGACACACTGGGATTGCTTCTGACAAGCAAGAGCATGCCTCTGAAGCTGATGCCAGCTTCAGCACACAGGTTTGTTGTCTCTTGTTTGTCCCGTTTTAAACTTTGCTCAGATGTGACTTACAGCTAGTCAATAGCTGTTCATGTGCTATATGAATGCCTGTTTGTAAGTTTAGGTGTATCCTTCATGAAAAAAAACGGGTGACCAAGCAAGGACAGAAGGAGGAGGAGTGACATGTTGCTGCAAGCTCTGACCCCGGCTTCACTCAGCTTTAGTGTTCTACCAAAATGCTGCAGACACAACAGATTGTCCCTGGGGGGACACTGTCCCACCTACTCTGCTGTATCTGAATGAACAGCAGAGAAATCAACATAGCGTCACTCAACTTCACAATGAACCCTCTGCTCTTGTAAGTAACAATCCTGCCCCTCACACCTAATATTGCAGGCATCACAGCTTTGTATTTCAGTATCTGCAAGTGTTCAAAACAGAGGTGTTCTCCTTTAACGGCATAAAGGGTAGGCAATGTCCCCTTGGAAAAGAGACTGCTTTGAAAAGCAGACATGGGCTGGCCCCTCAGCTTGTAAACATTTAAAATGGCTAGCATACAATACTGGAGGAACCATTCAAATGTTGCAGTGTTCCCACCAGTCTCCATTAGTGTCTTCCTCCACTCTTGTCCCCAGAAGCCTCCTCCCCAGCACACAGCTGCTGTCCCTGCTCATGGGCAGCTGCACCCCAGTGATGCAGATGGTAACCCTAAAGGGCAGAAGGCACTGGAGCAGACCAACAGACCCTGCTGTCATTAAGGAAGGTGCTCAGCAGGCTTTGAGCCAGCAGCGTGGCTTTCCTGCCCCTGGGAAAAAGGCTACTTTGCAGCAGCAGAGCCAGACTGTCAGAAATGGGGTGAGGTCCTGTCCTCCCTACACAGGGCAAAGAGGATCTCTGCAGGGTGATGAAGGTGGTGTGGGAGTTTTTGGTAGCAAAGCAAGAGACCTTCACAGGGCAGGGTTAAGAGTTAATCTTCCAAACAGAGCAGAAATGCATTCCATGGACACGTACCTAGAATGAAAAGCTCCAGAGCTGTTCCCAGCTACATGCTTCTTCCTCACAAGCGGAAGAAGGTGGCAGAAAAAAACCCAAAGCATAGAAAATACTCCAGAATTGTCTGTAGGACTCATTTCATCAAGTAAGGCCTTGCACAAAAATTGTTCTTGAGCTACCAGCAGAAACTGTGACCTGGGCTGGCAGATATGGGATAGATTCATCCAAGCTCCTGAGAGATCAATGACTGATACAGTTTCCTTTGGGGTTGTGTTTTGACTAGGTATGAGAAACTCTGTTGTGGGAACATCCACTGTGACTCAACCTTACTTTCTTGCTCCATCACGTCATGGCTCGATCATACGTCCCCTCACTGTTTTTCCCCAGAAAAGCTCCATTTTCCCACAGACCTCACCACTGAGCTCAGCAACAGCAACCTCATCCACTTATATGTATTTACATCAAGCCTTTTCAGGTAGGTCCTGGAGTGTCTTGGCAGGACCCTAAGGAATGGGTTATTTACCCAGCGACCGGCCATGCTGGAGCTGTCCCAGTGATGACTAGAGGCCCTTAGTCACCAGGCAGGGACCTTCTCTGCAGCTGAGGGACTTTCTCCATCCCCTGTTCCCTTGGCGTTGCTGGGAAGGGCTGCTCTGTCCATCCTCCATTCACTCTTGGAACCCCTGGGAAGGGCACCACTGGGAGCGGTCTGTGATCCTCTGAGTTGCTTCCTGTATCTGCATCTCTTCCTTAACACCACCTCTTTTCTCTCTGCTCTTCTTGGTTGATCGCCTGTTCACCTGCCTCTTTTCCCACAGTTGCCCTGTTGCTTTCTCACCCCAACATTAGCACCAATAACGATAGCCCTTGTTTCTGTGTCAGGGAGAAAAGTATTCGTGGAGGTGTGGAGTTCCAGGCAAGGTTTTCCTTTCAGTGCAGAAAAACATTCAACAATTATCCTGTGATATTTGACAGTGACTCTGCAGACCCTCCCACATCCAGACTTGGGAGGACTTAGGGCTGGGTGGTGTTTCCATTTCCTGGCTGAGTGTCCTTCCAAGCAGTGCTGCAATTACCCCTGGGCTGCCATGACAATTACAGACTTCCAGTCCAGCAAAATGGACTACAGCTTCACAACCCAAAGCATTCAATTCCCTTAAGCTGACACAAGGCATCAGATGGGCAAAGAGACAACAAATGGAGTGGTAAAAAGCACAATGCATGAGATTTCTCAAAAAGTAAATAAAAACATCTTAAACTGTTATTATTTTCCTTTCTCATTCATCTTCGGGTCCATACAAAACACATGATGTGTTCAAAAAAAAAACCACATGGGTGTTCAGAGACAAGGTTCTTTGGACTCTTGCCTCTGAGCAGGTGTACTTCTGCGTGGCCTGGCTGAGCACTGCGGTATGCAGTATTTGGGGGTTTGTTTTGTTTTTCAGGAGAGCTTAGTGACCTACTAAATATTGCTGAGCAGATAAGATCTGAAATCAATGTTCTGAGTTACCGAAAGTCTGCCAAAGAATGGAACAGTTTACTTAACTAAATTAAATGTATTTCTTACGACGACTTGAGAAAAAACATTTTCTTGGCGCAAAATTGAAACATCACTTAATTTGAACTTAAATCAAGTGGACTGAACATATCATGCCAGATGCCCTGCTGGCTCCATGCCCTCCCAAATTCAATGTGTCCCCTTCATGAGGAGGACTGCATTTCAAAGTGAAGACACACACACATTCTCTGACTCTACTTAGCTGCCTATTCTGTGTAACAGGAATGGCTGCCTCCCACCCCAGCACACAAGACTGTAGGAGGACATTGTACTAACAGTCCATCCTGATGGCAAAGAATGTTAAAACTAAACCAACTAACCGATCTGCTATAAGCACACAGCCCCACCCTGATAAGGACAGAGGCATGGGTGTCTCCTTCCATCCATGCAGATGGTGGTCATTCTTACTTGTACCTAAAGGAACTAGCAAGTATAAGCACCCAACCTGACACACTGTGGAAAAGCCTCAAAGGCCTCAAAATCATAAGCCCTTAAGACTTAAACATAAGACTTTAGTCTTATCATGCTAGTCACCTAGTATTTTGGTAATCTTGGGAGTATTTCTGTAGCCTGCCAGGGCAAGTGTTAGCCCCACATTGTAGACATGTTTGGTCTGGGGCAAGTGGTGAAGGAGTGCAAAACAAAATCCCTGCAATTAACAGCGAATCCCGAATGACCCGCAATCCTATCTAGCTTAGAACCCAGAATGAAGAACAATGCTGTGCCAGCATGACCTCCATATCCCACAAAAACTAATAAAGTCAGGATTTGCTGAGTGTTCTGATTTTGCAATATGAGAGGTACTTTAGAGGAGCGCAAGAAACACCCACTGAATAACATGTGCCTGGCTGCAAGTCTGCAGGACCTAGCTTCCCAACAGGGCAGAGCACAGCCAGCATGTGAGACATGGCTGGAAACAGACCTCATGGTCCAGCTCTTCAGTGCACTATAGAAGCACAAGGCTGCTATAAACCCCATCAACCTGGAATTTGGGTCTTTGGGCACACAACAGATGATACCTGCTTTGGCGGGAAATGGGGCCATGCCACTGATGTGAAGGGGGTGTTTCTTTGTTCTTTGCAGCTTTTGATTATTTGTTAATAGTCAAAAGGGGTAAGTGCTGCTCTTCACACATCTTGATCTTCTTTTTTGACTAGATGATTCTTGAGTACTGTCTCTTCCAGGACTCCCAGAGGAGTTGCATTTATCAACAACCACCTTGCAGATGAGGGGTGCCACAAGTGGTTGAGACATACCCTACTCACCCACATTGTGGCCTTTGGGAAGTCATATTCACACCTCTTTAGGCCTTGTCTTTTTGCCTTTTTGTAGGAATTGCTTCATGATGGAACTGTCTCCTTCAGATAAAACTAACATACTAATATGATACTGGTCTCATTAGACCATATTAACCACTGTTGAAATACAGATACTTTTATGTTGAGCCAAAGAAGTCAAATGAGACAAATATTGTTAGGTTAAACATACATTTTGTGATCATGGATTTGAGGAGCTGCCATAAAAAGAGAATAAAAGGACTATCAGGGCTGAAGAAGTTTGGCAGATAGGCAACTATACCTTGTGACAAAACCTGACAGTTAAACCCTGCATGTTCTTCCCCAGTTATCCAAGTCATTTGTGTAACAGTTCAGTTCATAATGGTTCCACACTTTACAGAGGTGATACTGCTTTTGTTTCAGAACAAACACTGCTTAATAAGTGAGAAAAAAGACACTAAATCGTCAAAACACAAAGATATCAGACAAATGAAGAAAACATACTGTGAGGCAAAAGGAAGACCAACTCTTCCTCCAAAAGCACAGTAAAGTTTTTTTCTCTTTTTCATTCACTTCCTGTCACTATTATAATACCAATGCACAGTAGTCTGATGCACTGTGAGCATTTTCTCTGTGGTATCAGGACCACTGCAGAAGAACCAGACCAGGACAGCAAACAGGATAACTCCAAGTCACTCTGAGTTGTATGCCGACCAACCATGCCAATTTACTGAGGTCTTTTATACATAATATTCAGTCATTTTCAAAACATGGAAAAGGATCTATCCTCCTGCTTGGGACACTGGACATAACTAAAAGCTTTCCCTGGTGTTTGTTGACTCTTACAAACAACATACACATGGGCACAGGAGTGCTGTTTAGTTACAGCCACTGCTCCTAGTGCCTTGACACTGCTGGGGGAACAGGGAGGAGCTTGCAGTCACTGAGAGAAACCACAGCAGTCCCTATCACCATGCCTTAAAGCAACCTCTCCTACTCTGTAAGGTCCTTCTGCTAATATGTGGAACTAGTTGTTCGTTTTGCAGAGGTCTGAACCCAGGCAAGTGCCCATCTCTCCCGCAATGCCAGCTTTCCTCAAGGCACGTGGGCAGAGAAGGAAGTTTCAGTCTTCTCTAGGAAACCCTTCACTCTGTGTTGCCACAGGGCCAGGATTTGAGCCCACCACAGAACATTCCTGACCGACCAAACACAGCCACATCAACTGAACAAAGAAATTAAGGACAAGAAACTCCTAGAGATTAGAGGAACAGCCACTGGCTTTTGCACCTCCTGTCTGTGCCTAAGGAAACCTCATGAAGTTCCCAGCGTGGGAACTGTAGGACTCCAGCAGATCAGCACCTCTGAAGAACAGGTTCCTTGATTAGTTACTGAATTATGAGTTCTGATTACCTGGGTACACTCAGGTTTCAATATGGCTTGTGTCAGAACAGCTGCTTCTGCTCCTTTCAAAGATAAATAAACCCTCCCCCAACCGTTCTGCTTTTCCTCAGTCTTATCCGATGATTTGCTCTGCAGGACTCAAAATGATGTTTTTTTTCGTTGCCCATGAAACAGAAGAAAATGACAAATGACATTTTTCTCTGGAGCAATGCACACTCTGTTCAAGCAAAAGCTTGTATTGCCATCACATGAGCTGCTCTGAAAGTCCTGAACATCCTCTGACTCCTCCAGCAAAGGCTGCCAACACCTCCCAGGATCAGGCTCTTGGAAAAACATCATGTCAATGGGAAACGATGCCCGCAGCCCATGAGAGCTGCAGGTAGCAGCCTTTCGTAGCAGACATTAACCCCTGCTAAAGTTGATGCTACTCTATGTTGCAATACCCAGCATATTACTTTCTTAAAACTGAAATAACACTGTGCAACAGCATTTAAAAGGCAGACGCAATACTGCAGTTAACACCACAGACAAGCCACAAATCAAATTAACATATATATATATATATTGAAGACAATTCAAGCAATTTGAGGGAGGGAGAAGCCATCTTTCAAAAAGAAAGAGTTCATTTGTGTACCTATTGGACAGAAGCTGTTACACAGTTCTAGAAAATCAGTTACTGCATAGCATAGTGGGTTTGATAAACCTTATCAATCCTCTCACAGCCCTGCAACCCATTGGAGAAAACAGAAAGAGATATATTTTTCCATTAGAATAGAAGCAGATTGTACATCATCAAATTCTGGTTTAGGTCTTCCAGGTTTTGGGTTTTGTGACTTAAAGTTTTGCCACATCTCCAGCTGAAATGAAGCTCTTCTCTCAAAAGAAAGTGGACAGAGCTGTAGCTGTTAAAGTTTAATGAAATGAATTTTACAACTGACTGTTGATTTTTGAAAATTACATAATTTGGATGCCAGTCTTGAGACATCTCAGAGTGCTTCTATTTTCAAAAGATGCTGAGCATTTGATTGCTGAATGTCTCAAAAACCAGACAGCCCCAAACTATTGATTTTTAAGTGTTCACTATTTACAGCTGACTGTCTGACTGAAAATGCTGTCTTTAGGGGATACTGTAATTAATTTCATCTGTTTGGGTTTTATTTGGCAAAGCCAATAGTAGTTTCTAGCAGCTATACCTACAGATCCAGTGTAAATGATCAGATATTGAAAAATATGTGTATTTCCAATACACCCAACAAGTGCAGAAAATAGTGAACCATCAAAAACCATGGTTCACAAGAGAGTAACTTCGTACAGTAGTTCTGAAGGTAAGCATAGGCACTTCTGCTTCAAGAGTTCTTGGTACCAAAACTCAGCCTCCTTTCTCCTAGCTATGCCTGCTAAGTTGGAAAATCCATGATATACACATCGCTGCCTCCAAGAAGGAAAAAGGTCTCCTCCACCTCTTTGCTTGGGAGACCTGGCAGTGGTGGAGATCTCTGCCTCCCTGCTTTTCAGAACAAGACTGTATTCATTCCCAAAATGAAAATGTAAGGTCCTGTCTTTCCACTTGTTGCCCTTTTTTGAAAGTAGCTCACCCTCTTCACATCGCACTAAAGCTTCTGGGAAAAGCCTTTTCTTGGGATGCTGGCTCGTGAGAGCAGACAGAGGACAGAGTTAGTGGTAGGAGCTAAGACAGACAAACTTCTTGGAAGCCTAAGTGCAGGAGTTAAACTTCCGCAGTGCTCCAGCCTAAGCTCCTTTGCCAGTCTGGGGACAACACCCTTCAGGGAGCAGAGCCCCATCCTCTGCTCCTTGTAGCAGATGCTCCCCATCCTTTGGACCCCTCCCAGCCCATCAGGTAGAAGGGTGACATGGCCTCCATCTGCATCAGGGCTGTTGTATGTACATGTCCTCATAGAGGAGGCAGTATGTGCAAAGCTTGTACCCTTTCAAGTGCTCATGGTAGACCCAGCTGTGAGAACTCTACATTCACCCTGTTTTTTTGCTTCATGCTATCCATTCTGGCAAAACCCAGCCTGTTCTGGGAGTCTCTGGGCCAACCAGTGTCACCAAACATTAAGTCCATATGCTCCCGTAAAAGTTCAGATATCCAGGTACTGGCTGTTGTATTTCACCACCATGGACAGCAGGGCTTGGGGGCTGTCATCTCCTCCACATCTTCTTAATGAGAAAAGGAGAAGCAGACAGCCTTGTGAGAGCAGGCACCAGACGTCCCAGCATTGCTTACCACATTAAGCTTCTCCTTGAGCCTCTGGTGGAAGAGCTGAAGGTGTTGCTGGTGATGGTACAGCCAGCACCAGCATTCCTGAGAATCCTGTCCTGGCCTCACCGGATGGTGCGGAGGGATGTGGATAAAAAGTCAGACCCATCTGGTTTCCTTTATTGAGCTTCGTTGCTTGGATCTGGAACAGGAGGAAGGGAAAAGATATGTCAAAGTGCTTATGGGAAGGACATGCACAGCAGGTGGCAAAGACATGTTTAGGGTGTGTCCGTGCTCTGTCTGAAGGAACCTGCAGCAGGTTCCACCCTTCCCCAAACTTCCCCAGAAGTTTGTTTCTGGGCAGCCTTAGAGTCTTGGGAAAAGATTAAATGTTTACCTGAGCAAAAGAAATGGAACGAAACCACATGACGCAAGGATGCTCAGACAGATCAGATGCTAGCCAGCACCACTTCTGCACAAGCTGTAAAAATCCAGATTCAGAAAGGAGCTAAATTCCTGGCTTTTTTTAGGTGAATGAGGGTTTCAGTCACACTGAGGTGTGTCTGTGTGCAAATGTGTGAGCTACCACTTGGGCATAATACTCTACTTCTTCAGTAACCTGTTACATCTGGAAACTTCAAGCAAAGGAGGAGAAAGAGAAGAGAAAAAGCAGCAGCAGTAGCAGTTTCTTCTTTTGGCCATGAGATGTCAGTATTGCAGTCAGGCTGCCAGTCAGCTTTAACTTGCCAGTACCTCAGAATAACCTAACGCAGAGACCCGGTTATGAAAATGTGAGCGCAGCTTTTCCCCTTTGGGGCTCAGCCACAGTCCTTATTTTTGACTTGTGCACTGATTTTGCTGTGAGTTCGTTTTTGGAATAAAAATCTGAAATGCCCTGAATTGCATTGGCTCGCTCTGGGAGCAGAAATCATGCAAACAAGTGTGTCCTTAGGGTAAGAGCAGGAAATCTTGTCCCACGGGGCATGAGGCCAAGGCTGTGTACAAATCTCATCTACAAGAAAATCTTTAATATCATCCTGGTTTTCCAAGCTAGTGGCTCCACCATAAGCACAACGTGGTGTGAGTTAGAAAATGTTACAGCTTTATTAACAGAAAGGTCCACGACAAAACTTGGAAGGTCCCCAAGACCACAAGAAATTAAAGAAGGCTAAAACCCCATTTCTTTCCAGATTTTATGATAACTTCATTTGACCAGAGGGACTGGCAGCCATCACTGAAAAAGCAGTATTTTGCTGTTTTCTGACCTTAGTGATGTCCATGTAATCCCTGAGTCCTTTCGACAGGCACCAGTATCTCGACACGTTGAGAGCATAGAGGGTGGCCTTGGTGGTGTTAGAGCTCACAGCACTGACACTCAGGCATTTGAGGTCATCATCAAAATTAAACACAGGAGCCTTGCTGGGCTTAGTGGAATACACTAGAAAACAAACCAAAATGGGGATGAAATAGCTTTTCCTAGTAACATGTTGCCATTTCTGGCAATGAGAAACTTAAGTGTTTTGCACAAAATGAGAGGAATTTAAGAAATATGAAACACAGCTCTTCACTGATGATTTCCCATGACTTTGTGCAATAAAAATTCAGATGTAGCAGGAGGAGAACCAACACAAAGTCACCCTAATGTCACCACAAAGCTAAAAATGTACTGCTACACATGGCACAAAATGTAGAGCCAGCAATAAAGAAGAAGTAACACACCATCTTTCACCTTGCTGCAGAAACAGTGGGTGGGTGACAAAGGCAAAGGTTTTTCCTTTTAGTCAACTCAAGACCAGGGGGAATATTTGTCCTACTCCTATATGGCCTGACTCTGTGCTGCCAGGGTGGCACATCCCCACCAATGTCTGCTGCACCAGATACAAGCTGCACTGGCAGTGCTAACCAAGTAGGATTTTCCACTCATACCCACCTCTACTCCCTGTTAGGCCCAACAGAATCAGGCCCTGTTGCTTCGATGGACCAAAGGCAGGTGCATCTTGATAGATACCATGAGTTAAGTGGACATGCAGTGTGCATTTCTTAAAAGCAGAGCCTCAGCCCCACAGGCAGTCACTGAAAGTAGAAGATTGATGGAGAACCTTTTTATAGATGTTCAGACACTTAATATTCTTTATGAAAAAGTAATACATTTTTATGATGCCACTATAATTTTATTATATCCACTATAAGTCTACTTCTTACAGCGCTGCAGCTAATGGATTCTGCAGCCCAATGTATGTTAGCTGTGAAATAACTGTGAAAGGTTGTCCTGAACATCCATGCGCTGAGTTAGTGATCCCCACAACGACCATCTCACTGCTGCAGGAAAAGAGAAAAGGTGGTACACTCCAGGGAGATGTTGGATTTCTCCTAACCTCCCATTTTGCAGTCCTAGCAGACTGTTACTGCAGCCTCAGAGGTGTAACTGCACACTAGGAAGAGGTGATAAAAAGAGGGTTTTATTATTGCAGCTTTTGCTGTTAATGTGGTATATAAAGGGTAAAGGGATTGCATAAACCCAACTGAAGAACCTACTGCAAGCAAAGCAAGCTCAGACCCCTGTCTCACCCAAGGACTTCTGAGAGCACCAAGAGAACTTTGGGAAACAGCCTACTAAAACCAAGAGCCTAACCATACAGTGCTAGTTGCCTTGAAAGACATAACAGCACCAGCCTCACTTAAGTTCTCATACTGCAATTAATCCTACAGGTTTTAATTCTGACAGGCCTTGGTGTGAAAATTATGGTGGCCATTTCTTGAATCACAAGATCACTTGGATGATTTATTGAACCACAAGAAAAGACAGAGACTAAGATGGATTGTGCCTTTCCAAGTCAGGGTTTATCATGCTCTAGGAAATTGAGTCATAGTTCCCGGATTCTCCAAATTCCAGGTTTTCAAAATGGGCATCTGGTTTGAGCTGACCTCTGATACTTGACAGTGCAAACAGTAACAGCATTTTATCAGCGCTACCTCAGCCCTGAACTGGGACAGTGAGTCAAGTGCTGCACCAGAACGGGATCCACAGACTGCTGTCTAGGGATGTTTCATACCTGATGCATGGTGATTCCCACTAAAGACCGTATCACTCTTTCTTTTTCTTCTCAGTAGGCACTTTGCCCTCAGAAACTACAAAAATTGGCATGAGTTGCTCTAAAAGAAAGTGTAGCCAGATAAAGTGAGGGCTACTGTGAGCAGTGCATTGTGACAGTTCTAATACTTGCAGCAAAGGAGTCTTAGCATGGCAAAATAAAAATGATATGAAACGATGGCAGGCATTTATCAGCTACCATCTGTAAGGGTGTTGTATCATCAGAAGGCTGGAATAGAACTACCCAATTTTCCACTCCTGCAGGAAACAGATAATTCTTGCTTCTTCTTTTATTTATTTATGTTTAAATCAGCATAATGAAGATTTGCTTTCTTTTGTCCGTGAGAAAGCAATTTAACCCTTCCAGTCTCAGACAATGTGAACTTGTCCTGAAGAAGGCTGGGATCTTGCTTTAAAAGCACACCAGCACACAAGATCTGTTTAAAGATGAGGGCACTCCCATGCTGCCTTCCTTGCTGACTTAAGCGGCTGCAAACCAAACCACAAAGCTCTTGGCCTGACATCACTTGTCAGCAGCCAGGCGATGCTCTAGGAATCTTAAATTGTTTCTGAACACCTCGAGGAGTGCTCAGTGGAGGTACTGGGACACTGCCAGGGACACTTAAAAAACCTACACCCTTGCCAGGAGTTCCCACTTGGACCTGTCAGACGGAATTTGGAAAAGCATTAAACAGCCAGGAACACACACCCCATATCCAGAAGGGCCTTGCTAGTGCTCTGGCTTATAATTGCACAACACTTGCACGTTCTGGATCAAATCCCATGAGACTGCCTTTTTATGTGCGCAGCTCACAAGCTGCTTGTGAAAGCACAGAAGTCCTGACTCAAGCGTGGAGATCTTGCACCTAAGTTGTAAGGCTCTGTTCCCTCACTCCTAACGTGTCTTTTGCCTTCCTCTGCCTCGAGGTCACTTGGGGGCTTATTTTCAAACAACACTTAGAATGCACAGCACTTGAACAGAGCAGTAATAATTATGATTCCTTTGAAAAAGTCATCTTTGTGTTCAGTTCATCTGGTGGCACACTGCAAAATCACACACAAAAAGGCCATCCGTGCAGGCACAACCACTCTTGCCAAACTTCTGTCACTGAGGTGATACATCATACAGGAAAAAAACACTTGCATTTGTCATTGCTTGCCAAAACATGCACACATCCTACATCAATGCAGACAACTGTGCATGCAGGTTTGCAGGTGCTCCACACCAGACCTTTTAAGTTGAAATGCCCATGGTAAATGTCTACAGACACATGCCGCTCTGCTCCATGCTGGTTGCATGGTGTGTGTGTGTTTGGTGAGGGAAGAAGAGGCGCATTGCCAGATGAGCTAGTAAGATGCCATAAAACCTCACGAGGTCTCAGGCTGGTTACATCTCTTCATTCTTCCCCTAAACCAGAGGCTGCTCCTCACACAGCAGTTGTCACTGTTCGCACTGCAAATGGGCAGTCACTGCCTTAGTGGCACTCCATCAGAAAAGCTGGGGGTTGTATTCATCTTCCCTCTATGCAAAATACTAATCCCCCCACCAATCTACTCTAAACAAAGAAAATGAAAACCTCTGCCATACCTGGAGGTTCCTAAGATTCACACATTCCACTCATCTTTAACTGGCCTTTAGTCATTTCTGTGCTAGTCCATGTGTGGTAATGCTGACGTTAATACAGGCTCATGGCAGATAACCACTGTTGTTCAGAAAGAGGAGGTTTTCAGATGCTGTTTGGAGACACTGAAGTGTCTTGCAGGCACCAGGCATCAGGCTCAGCACCACCATGGCCTGTTTCCTGTCTGCTGAGCAGTTTGATGGATGCATTTTACCACTGTGTAACCAGTCCCTCTTCAAGAAGGGGCTCTGGTCGCAGGAGCCTGAATGACACAGACAATGTGGAGAGGCACCCCCATGAGCAGGGTGGCATTGCAGAAGTGTCTGGTTTTGCAGGATGGCCAGTGCTTGTCTGCTCAACAGTTTGCTCAGGGAACCCTCTGCGCACGAGAACACCTGGCTGTGCTGCATCTCCAAAAGTTTTCTGAGCATCCCTCACCAAGACACACAGAAATGTCCCTCCAAATGCCGATGAATGGCATCATCTTGTCTTACTAGATAATGGCTCCATGGCTAGCAGCATCTTATCTCCTCAATACTCAATGCTTCTGCTTACCTTTCCCTCGGAAGCAGTTTTTCTCTCCAGTCCTGCTCTGTTTGCCATTTTGTATGGGACAAGATTAACTAAAGATGTTGTATTTGTAAGTACACAAGGAGCTCTGGGGTGAATAATCTACATGAACGGTTTTGTCTTCAAGTTCTTCCAGGTGTTGTTTCCTCACATCTTTCAGTAGACTCAAAGAATGCTCTTGTGCTGCCAGTCTTGTATGTGCATTCTCTTCCTGGTACCCATGGGAATTTGTCCCTTAGAACAAATTGTCTATATGAAAATGGACATAGCCATCTTACATATAGTCATCTTATTTTTTAAAAAATCTTATACATAGTCATCTTAATTTTTTTTAATTATTCAATTAAAATTATTCAATGCTATTAATAGTGAAGGTCATAACCTAGTAAGCCATTATGCTACACTACAAAGAAACCTTACTGATCTTTCCAGGGGTAGGTGCCAATTTCCACTTGTCTTTGGTGTACATTACAAAGCAAATTACCAGTGAGACCTTACTTTGCCATCTCCGAAACCTATCTGAAGAGGCAATGTGCCATGTCTCCAAGCCCAAGCAACTTCCTCATCAGTTGCAGTCATAATATTCTTAAGCAATGTGTTGAGCGCAGTGTTCAGCTGTAGTCAGCATCAGTCAGGAAGCTCTATAACATTTGCGAGGTTATCCTGGGGAAGCACTCCAGATTGCCTGAGCCTGAGCTGTTCACCTAGCTACCCAGAAGGCCTGAACCCTCCAAGACTGCACACGTGTATGCTGCGGCTCATCATCTCTGGCTATGAGAGAAGGAGAAGAGGACACGCAGCTGTCCCACAGGCAGTGCAGCACAGTGGTTCTTAAAGCTGCAATCTGGGTAAAATCAGTATACAAAGGGAAAAGTGAAAGTGTCTGAGCCACCAGAAGTCTCCTAATTTGCTTAGCTGAACTTGCATTAGGCATTAAACGCCACAAGCATACTCCCCTTTAGACCAAATAAAAGAACATTAATTTCAACCCATGTGAAGACAGCTTTATACAAGTTACGGAGTTTAATCCAACTAGTTTACTTTGTATTTGCAACAGACAGCAAAAGCACTGGCAGCCCCTGGCCATCGCCTGCCCATATCCCACTTCTCTGTCCCTTCATCCAAAGGCTGCCATTTTTAATTTTCACTTGTCACTGGAACCATGGCAGGACCTTTCACGTGATGCCTTTTACGTGCTGTTGTGTTGAGTAACAACACACAGTCCCAGCACTAGCACCAAGCAACAAGAAGGGGATTTATTTACTGCAATTTGCCAGGTGATGGAAGTGCAGTCCCTGAACACCTGGTGAAAATCATGGTCCTCTGTGTACCTCACCCCTGAGGTATAGAGCTCAGATAGCTCTTACTGTCCTGCACTGATGTCCTAATGTCAACAGAAATACATTGCTGATCCCTAGATGGTAGTTCCCTGAGGGATATGGCTTTTTACTTTTTCTCCGGTGCTCCTTTGGCAGAGACACTCTGACGTTCTCCAGCACAGTTATTATGTCATGAACACAGCTCAGTGGAATTGTGCTGGAGCTCTCAATGGATTTTTTCCATTCCAGATGTTTTGTTTTCATAATATAGAGGCTTTATTAGCTTTCTGTTTTTTTAATTTTAAAACCTCTTGAATGGAGAAAAGTCAGACTTGACAAGCAACTGCCTTAAAAGATGCATATCCTTGGAGGCACATTTGCTTTTATCCTAGATGAACATTAAAATAGAACTTCGTGAAGAGCAGACCTTAGTGCTGAAATTCTAAGTGCAAAATATATAATTTCAAGCCAAACTGTTCCTTGGAATTGATGTAACCAGATGAGGTTCAGGAAAATTACTTTAATCCAAAAAGGCTCTCAAGATGTATGCTTTCAGTTCTACCTGAGTAAGATTAAATGGCTACATGGTTCAAGTCAAGCTTGCTTCTAAGTACATTCCTGAGCAGGGAAGGACTTATTTAAGCAATTGCTTAAATGTTTTAATGAAACACAACCCCAGAAGATAAAGAGGGTATCACAGCAACTATTTCTTGGAGAGCCTATTTGTACTCTGCTAATCAAAATGCATCACAGGTCCATGGGAAATTCTCAGATAATGCTGATACTGAAAAGTGAGAGAGAGCTGTGCTTTTTTGTATACAATATGCTTAAAATTGCCAAGTAAATTGTTTCACTTGATTAAAGAAAGCAGTCAACTTTGCAGAAAACAGTTTATTAAATATACGAGACTTGGTTGCTACACCTAAGTACAGACAAAACACCATGAATCAAGCATGCACTTATCACAGACATCGATGACTATCTATCTCAATTATTTTAAAATGGCCTTTAATTCTGTAAGCTTAAGGCTGTACTAATACAAGTCTTATAAAATGAAAATAAAAGGTCACACTACAATAGTAGCAAACATTGTAAGGACAGTGAAATCAATTTCTAATGCAGCAGAACCAGATTTCTTGGAGGTTATCACAAGGGAATAAAAATGGAGCTGAAGTGCCATAAAGATAGGACATCTGAAATCTACAGATCAGTAAAACTGAATGTCATACTCCAATTAGCACACAACTGAATCATTCTTTTCAAAGCCTAATTATCTGACAACTGAGAAAGGGATGAAACTCAGAAACCTTTAAAAAAACCAAACACCCAACCAAAAAAAGACCTCTGGTTGTACCACCTTCTTATTGAGGGCACTTTTGTACTCTGTAAGTACACTAAAAGAGCATTTTTCAAGGAGGCATCTTACTGAAGTGTGGCAGACAACAGTACAACATGCCCTTGTTTATCCTAATTAAAGAAGAGTGGTGTGTCTTGCAGTAGGGAAAAAACCCTCAACAACCCAACATAACAAAAACATAGTTCTCAACTTGTACAGGTGACAGACAACTTTGTTGACTTCTTCACTTGGGAAGAACTTCACCCTGTGTGAAATTTGTTTCTTAAAAAAAGACACCTCAGAAATAGCAACATGGCATCCACACAGGTCAAAACAGCTGGCGAGTAAAAAGACTACCAACCCTGTAAACCCAGCTGGAGATCTTAGGCTTAAAGTAGGTTATGAAATCTTTCCTAATTTACAGCAGCAAAGCCTTTTTGCCTGTTTCTCTCAGGCCTCTGTGCAACTCCAGAAAGAAAGTAATTCAAGAACAATAGGGTTGAATGAGGTCTGAAAATGGACTACAGCTGACAATTTTGCTCATGTTTTCAGAAAAAGATCCAGTGATCTTTTCCTTGCTCTCAGATATTCCAAATTTGCAGAGCTTAATGCATTAAAAAGCATTAGAATATTACTTCTCCCTAATGCAGGGGCAAATGATCTGTGTAAGGAGGTGTCCTGGGAAGATGTGTGGTGCTGCTTATGCCAAGATCTCTGCCTTAATCAGCTGATTACAGCTGGGGCTTGCAAAGGGGTCCAAAAAAGGCTAAGTAAGTCCTCAAATTCCACTGGGTCTTGGACAGATTATTCTCTCCTGGCTCCTTTCAGCAGCACAGCCTAAGATACAGTATTTCTAAAACAAAACACAAATAAAAAGAAAGCTTGTCCTGCGATATAATGCACCTCACACAAAACACAATGTCAAGGGCAAATATAGGACTGACAAGTACACTAAAGGCATCACAGTAATTGGAAGGTGGTATCTAAATCGGCCAGTTTGTATCTTGAAACCAGTGAACCATAAAGAAAAACAAACAAAAGCCACTGAAGCCACAAGCAGCAAGCTAAATCCTGATGTCAAGTCTACACCTATAAAACCATAACTGCATTTCCAGAGCGTGAACTGCTAAATAAAGCATACTGAACCCTTTCTTGATTTAAATCTAAGCTGAAGATAATGCAGCTCTATCTAGATTCACAGTGGAAGAGGAGAACATGGGGAAGAAAACAGCTTCTGTGCTGCAAGAATACTCTTTTCCTTTAAGTTGGACCAACACATAAAATATGCTATGAAGAACAATTGGTAAGACATTTAGTGGAACTGGTGGGTCCATGGAGGCTCAGATCTAGCTATAAATGGAAGAAATGCACAAAATAAGACCATGTAGCACTGCTTATTTACATATTTGACATATTTAATGCCAGACAAGCAAAACAATGGAGAAACATGTTGCAACTGGTCTCAGCTGGTGTCTGCTCTGGAAGAAGGAGCCTGAAGAAGCTACAAATTTTTAATGGACCATAAAAGGACCTAGCATTTCTGAAGGGAACCCCATTCCCTCCAAGAGATGGGAACAGAGATCACTCTAGACCAGTATCTGTAAAAATGAATTTAACGCACTCTTACTTTCCCAATAATACAGTTTTTCTGATGACTTGGTATTCTGACTTGAAAAGCCTTTTCAAGATACGTAACAGGCTTTCAGTGCTCAGTAAAGATGTAAAAGCGACGGTTAGCCTTTTCTCTTTTCCACAGAAGATATTAAAGACCAGCTTAGATTCACTGGACAATGCCTGGTGGCTGGGAAATGAACTACACAGATGCACGTCTCGCATTTCCCTCCTGCCTGTTTCTGTTGTATGATTACAGTGTGGTACAATTTCAGCTTGTCAAAATCTCATCAAAATCAAAATGAATGTGTATGCGTGTGTGTGTGTTTGCTATACTGCCAGATACTAAGAAGAGAGTGCAAGAGGAACTGAAAATGCAATGTCAGAATTTTGATAAACAAGGCTTGTCTGCCATGAAAGCAGTTGGAAAGAAGGAGACCAAAAATCTTGGGCTTGAATTTCATCCAAGTCTCATTTGGCAGCAATGTGTGGCTTCAGTGGAAGCAGAACAGGGACTGCAATCCACCACTTGACCAGCCTGACACTTGTTTACAAGAGCAGGCTCACAAGTATTATGAGAGCTAACAGTTTCTGATGGTAATCAGAGGGTTGCTTCAATTGAACGGCATTTTAGCATGCTCTGCAATGACTTGAGCAGCCCTGGCTAATCACTAGCTCCCTCACCAATAAGAACATTTGGGTAGTGTATGTTCCCTCATACCCCTCACATTCACAGTTGGCAGACTGCTGCTGCAGGAGGCATAGCTGGGGAAGATGGCTTCTTTTCAGCACTATTAAAGGGTTTTTTACCCAAATGACAATTAATGAGAAGACATTTTGAAGAAAGATGGAGAGTTCAAGACATTTTTTTCCTTTTTTTTTTTTTTTGTTTGTTTGTTTTTAAGCTTCAAGGTGGTAAGTGATAATCTGTGCAGAACAAGATATTACAAGTTTGGCACCTCCTGTCTGCCACAACATATTGATTCCTTCTACAGAAGGCACTAAATACTGGCTTAAAAGAGGAAATGAACAGCAGAACGCAGAGTATTACTGTGACACACAAAAAACCCTCTAACTGGCACAGCTTCATAGTACAGTTTTCATTTACCTACAGTGGTGATGATTATAGCAGCAATGGTTAGCATCTTTACAAGTACCACAGAAACATACAAATGTCACAACATCTTGAAAACATGCAAAATTTCAACAGCAACATCACTGAATCACACAATGCATAGAATTATCATTATTAATATTATTACTGTTATTTTATTTGGCAAGACAGTGAATCCATTATAAAACAAAACAAAGGCATTAACAAAATCTACTTTTTTACAAGCTGTTCTTAAAAAAGTTGTGTTTCCGTTAAAGTCAGTGACTGGAAGTTAGCCTTAGCAAGAGGTTTAACTCTGAGAGTGAATTGGTCACTTAAGAGAATTCACATTTTTAGATGGAAATTTGGTTCTGTTAAAGCAAAACACATTTTTCAACCACTTCTGGTGAAGGAACACTGCTAGTCAATTTGCAAAACGGGAGAAAATACATTCATGTTAAAAGATTACAAAGATTAAACATGCCATGCAAGGAGAAATAGGAGTCTTACTTTACCTGTTTCTCCCTAGCACTGCTCACTATGAGACTAAGGGCTTCATAGCAAAAATGCTTTTCAAAGGCAGACTTAAAGCCAGCAGATAATTAAAACAATTTTATAATTCCAGTGAAAACAAAGTAAGATATTAAAGGGTAATGATTATGCTTGCCTTCTTTAGAAAAAAAAAGTCAAAAACTTCCATTATGATTGCCAGGCTTTCCCACTCCCTTTCCACTACCTTCATAACACTTAGATATTCTGCCACTTCTTTTACTTCCAGTCTTGACTATTTGGTCTTCCCTAACGGGTCTCAATATAACCCTGAGGTAGATGGGTCACACAGACAAAAACAAGCACAGACAATGCAACTATGTCCAACCAATGTCCTTCCCTGCACAATTCAGACCTATTTGTTCCAAAGGGGATAGTCATGTGCTTACAGCTTAGCCTGTTCACAGCCCGAGCTGGGTGGAAGCAGGCAGTACAGCCGTGCACTTCCCGCAGTGCTCTCTAGAACTGGCACCAAATCCTCTCCAGCAGCAGCACCACCCAGCTATCAGGCAAAGCCATAAACAGGAGCGAAACCAGGTTCTCACCGCTTCTTCCCCTAACATCTTTCTAACCCCATTAAGAGGTTTCATGTCATATTTTGTCTGCACAGCATCGAATGCTCTTGGTATTTCTGCACCTACATTTCAAATCCATTCACCCAGCCTTGTGCAGAAGAACCCAGTCTGGCAAGACACTTACAAAGCTCTCACAGAAGGCAAAGCTTGCAAGATCTCAACTTACAAGCACCATGCAGAAAACAAAGTTCCCAACAAAAATGATTTACACTGCAGTCATCATTCACTGCACCTTCAGCGTCATAGCCACTAGAAGAAGATTTGTCTTCACAGAATCACAGAATGATTCTTGTTGACCTTAAAGATCGTCTGGTTCCAAACCCCTTGCTATGAGTCCTCCTTCACAGAAGTTATCAAGACCAGTCTGAAGCCAGTTACTATTGCCTTGCCTTATTATATGCATTCTAATGCAAAGTATAGATACTGCTGAAGATACACAGGCTGACGTGTGCCTCCTGCTTTAGCTTGTTTTCAGGCTGGAAATGTGACAAAGGCAAAGAGTATTAATGTGTGATAGTAGAAGAAAAGGAGGAATTCTGGCAGAGACAGTGTAGGGTAAACGAGACTTAATGCTTCATGAGACTCAAGCTAGTTGAGACATGCTATAATGGCAAGGAGGGCAGTCTTGGCAAGATTACAGCCTTCAGAAAGTAGATCAATTTGGAGTGTTAGAAAGTGGTTTTGGTCACAAAAGTGACAGCTGAACTGACAACGATAATATCTGTAAAATTAATTTTAAGAGCTTAGTTTTCTAGCATAAGAATAATACAGTATAACTGTACAAAACTGAATTCTTTCCCCCTCACTTGGCTCTTTCATTGTTTCTTTTGACACGTATGGACTATATGAAACAGTAGCAACCAAAAAACTGCAAAGGCAGATTCCCAAAGCATTGAGAAAGAGCCAGTTTTTCTCATTCCCATGAAACACTATCCCACTGAATTTCAGTGATAGCATCTACTTCACCAGTTTCTATAAACACTGTGAATGAAACCTCTATTAACTACAAAAGGTCAAATTGAAATTTGAAAAGGTATTGCTTTTTTCAGAATCTAGTGACTGCTCCATAATGAATACTGACTACAAGAATAAAAGATCAAGCAAAAGCATCCTGATCCCCTGGAACAATAACTCCAATTCCAATGCACAGACAACTCATTTAATGGCATTTGTATAATAAAACAAATAGAATTTTGTCTGCATTACCAACTAACAATAACTAATTCAATGACAGAACAGAGGAAATAAATTCCTTGCTTGAGACAGAGACTCTGCAGACTATGTTAAAACCCATCAGTTCGGGTAACAAGCAAATTTTGTGCCAAAGCTGTTTTTTCTCCCAACAGGAAGTAAAGCTCTGGACATCACCGCTGCTTTGAACTTGTTCCAGTAAATGGCTGGTGTTAAACTGTTCAACAAGCTCACAGGTGTCTCTAAGCTGTGGACTGTATCTTTCCAGTATTACTGCTGTAAATGCCTCTCTGCTGGTCTCAGGAAGGGTCAAGGTGCTGGAAGACAGCTTCGTAGAGCCTCAGACAGAGTGGGGAGGGATGGGCTGGCACCTGGCTCAGACAAGTGGAACTGAAAGCAGTGCAACCATACAACTTGGTGGGCAGCTTGCTGAAACCCAGCTTGTCCTCAGAAGGGCCACTCTATCACCAGCTGAAGTTACGCTGCTGTGGAAGAGGTGGAGTTGTGATGTCCCTGGTGACACATGGCTTTCCAAAACCCTTGAGGAGATACAGCGTAGACTCATGCGTCCATCATATGGTGTCCATGGGAAAAGCATCATCATTTAGTTGTGCTTAGGGCCTTCCCCCTTCTTGGCTTTCAGATGATAGAGTTGTCCTTGACAAGGTATCCCCAGGGTCTCAGTTTCTGGAGACAGCTATAGTGACACTCAAGCTGGCTCTGCAGAGAGCAAACAGATGTGCCGGGAAACACCATCTGGTGCAGTACTATCCCCAGCCACCAAGGCACATCTCAGCACATGGAGACCATCACCACAAAGTACAGTTCAATTTTCTTGGCTAAGAATATATCCATTCTTTATGCCTTCTCCCCACACTCCTCCTCAGCACTGAGAGTGCAGATTCAGCACACATATGAATGCACAGAAAAATACATCTTCTCTCTTAAGAACAAAGACAGCAAAGTAGTCATCTCTTCACACTAATGTTTAGCAAAGTACTCATTAAGAAATGCAGACCCACTTCCCGCCACATTTCATAGTGAACAGCTGAGTTCTCTACCCTAATGCAGAGGCATGAATTGGCTCATTTCAGGCAAATCAAATGACATTTCTGTGTCCTGTAAGTTCTTTTTCCCACACATTCACATTGCCTCTGGGAGTTCAGGGAGCCAGGGGGGTCATGATGTCCTGTTGGTCACGCCACTTGAGATGAACTGATTTCCACCGTGGAGTGAGCCCAAAAGTTAGGTACTGTTGAGGACCAGTCATCTCAGTCCTATTTTAAGACTGTCAGTGGAAGACCAAACAGTGCACAGATGTGGGCCTCATCCTCTACACAGGAGTGAATCTCATCTAATTTCACTATCTGGAAGCTTTCTCACAATAAGCAGAAGAGAACAGAGAGGAAGAGTGCTTTCAGAAGGAAAGATGCAAGCCTCCAAGGTGCTCACATGCAGTATCCCACAAACCCCGCATTTCCAACACGAGGAGGGCCACCCTGAGCGCGTTATCCCCAAAGCACAAGGTCACTTGATAGCAAGGGAAACAGCTCTCAGCCAAGAGCCACCCTGCGCAAAGTGGTCTCCTTGCCCCATGGTGCAGACACCAGGAAAGGGAAATATTAGAGGGTCAGGGACAGTGAGAGGACAGGGATATTGAGGACGGGGAAGACCAGTCAATCACAGTCACTTGCAGCTTATTGTCAGAAGGAATGATCAACCCATGCACCACATGCGCTCATCAGATCAGTCAATGCACTTATGGGATGTCCTCACACAGGGTGATAAGAAATGGGAAATATGAGGGAGGAAACCTAGTGCAACAGGAATCTCAGTTTACTTTAAGGCTGTTTCAGTCCTTAGGGCAGCCCAGGCTCTAGAGTGACAGAACACCTGCTGTTACACTCACAGACTCGTTAGGTTGGAAAAAGACCTGTATGATCATTGAGTCCAACCAATAACCTAATGGTGTCAAGTCCTGATCCCCATCATCCACCCCACATTGCTTGCACAAACAGCAGAATGAGATCTGGTCACAAACATCTGTTGCTTGCATCTCTTCTCTACACAGCTTTCTAAGAGGACAACTATGCCGTAGACTGAATATCAGTTAACAGCAGCTTCTAAAAAAAAACCCCACAAAAACCAGCTTGAAAAAGTTGATATTCTTTATGAAGAAGAATGTTCAACAGGGACACTGTCAGACTGTCCTATATGATGTATATATGTCAATAGCCTGGATGCTGCTAACATAGAATTATTGCACTATTCAAATGACCAAGGTATGTGCTGTTGTTTTAGATGTCCCTTGTAATTTAGTCTACAATGTAGTTCACAACAATATTTTATTCTCCTGCACTTAAAAATACATGTAGTTGCATAAATATATATTTGAAACAGGCAGTTTGCAACAGCCAGATACCAGAGACTTCAGTTCCAACTACCTGCATGAATACATGTGCACTGTGCAAACCCACAATATCATGCATGAGTGACTAATACAATTCAGCTGAAGCTGTTCAAGTGCCCATAGCTCTGCCCAGCTAAATGTGCAATCACATGAACAGATCCAGGTGCATGTACTATGCACACTGCATCCAGACCCATTCAGTGACATCCATGTATTATCCCCATGTCTGACTCTTGGTTTGGTGTCATGAGAAGGCCACATGGGAAAGCCTGCACTGACTTTGGTGCAGACTATGTGCAGGACTGTGCTTTGGCTCTCTGCCTCTTTCTTAAGTTCAAGGCCAAATTTTGTTCTTGGCAGCACTGAGTCAATCTCCCAAAAGCTGGTAAATGGTTCTGGAGCCAACCAAACCATCTGCAAATGATTCAGAAGGCTCTCAATCTGCCTTACCCTTTCGATGCGTTAAAAGGCTGCAGTAGCTGAACCAGGTTAATGACTCTGCCACACTGGCTCTTTTCTGCTGAGCAGAAATGTAGCAGAAAAAGTTGAAATGTGAGAAAAAGAGAGTTGAAACTCACGTCTAACACCAGATCAAAGAAAAGTGAGTGGCAAGGAAAAAGGAAAGGAAAAAGAAAGGAGAAAAGTGAGCCCCATTTTGGAGCCATCTACCCTCATCTTGCAGAATCATCTTGCAGCCTTAATATGGGGCAAATATTCAGCTTTCACATCAGACCACAGTATAATCAGGAGCACAGCCAGCCACCTGCAGCGCTGCACCATAAGCCATCTTACCCAATCACCAGCTTATGGACTGTGATAGATGGGAACAGTATGGTGTTTTGCCAACTGCCCTTTTGACTTCATGGGAAAAGGTTTTTCATGTCAAGAGCCGTGGTAGAAGACACCAATCCTTTGCTGTAGGTAGAGAGGAAAGCTTGTAAGATTTGTCAGCACTAGCCCTTGGCCACACTGCCATGTCCCCGCCATGCAGTGAAGCGGCAGACCATCACAGTGAGCTTGCAACTTGCTGGTGGAGCAGGTCTGACACCCTCAGTCAGAGTACTGGGAGACAGCTACTGAGTTGTCATCTGTGAGCTCAGCTGCACAGACTGGGATATCTACTCTCTCACCAGCATGAGGCAAAACCATGAGTGTGATCTGAATCAGAAGTCTCCCCGTCAGTGGGTTAACAACCATACCAGGGCCTTAATACAAATGATAATTCATTGAGCTGTGGTCACTCAATTCCTTGCAACTGTCCACAAATTCAGACCTTTGAAGCTAATGAATTTATTTTTGGAGTATGATATTACTTGGGTATTATATTCTGGCCATACGTGTTTAACTACTTCAACAAGTATTTGTGGCTGCCCCGTCAGAATTTCCCAGGCAATCTGCCATCAGCACCAACTGTAAGCTGGAGTTACTAGAGATGTCAGAAAGCAGAACAAAACAATCCCTATAAACTGGGGGCTGTTACAGTAATCTCACATACTCCACAGCTTATCCCCCAACCAGACAAGAAAAAGTTGCTTATGTGCCCTGCTAAGCCAAGAGTATGACAGGCATTGCCTCACCCACTGCACAGCCTGTACGTTAGCGTGTACCATCCTAATACGGTGGTAAACAACTCAGACAGTATGTGGAGTCATGAAGTCATGGGAAATGCTTTTGACCTTCTGGCTCAAAACCCAAGAGTGCCTATCTTCCTTCTTCTGGGTCACTCTGAGGATTTTTGGCTCCTACCAATGGAGCCAATGCCTGGGTTGGGGCTGAATTACAGCACTGATGTGAAGCAGCACTTCAGAGACCCACTTGCAGCATGGCACATCTGCAGCCAGTGACATGCCTCCCTGGAGACAAGGTGAATTGAGGAATTACCACACCAATCAGCCCACACACAACAGCCCACTCTAAAGCAACACATCAAAGGCATACCTGCAGAAGATGTGAATCATTGACAGGCTCTGAACCTGATAATAGTGTGAGAAACAATCTGGTCATAAGGTCTAGTTTCCAGCCTTGTGAGGCTTGCAAAGAGATACAAGACAGCCATGCCTTGGTGTGGCCCCTTTCCCCTACAAGCTCAAGGCAGCTTTTCCCAGCAAAGAGGGATGGTTGGGCAAGGGTGGAGAGGTGGAAAGCAGGCATATGCTGCTTGACAAAGGCCAGCTGATATACAGCATCATGCTGCACACAGGAAAGGCAAGGTAGGAAAGTAGGTCAGGTTGTGCAATAGCTGCCACTGGGAAGTATCAATGGGGGGAAAGAGAGACCAGATTTTTTCTACAGACTGGCTCCATGGGTGAAATGGAGCTGCTGGCATGTCTGGGGAGCCCTGGCATGTCTGGGGAGCTCCTTGGCATGGGATCCTCTGCACTCCAGCACGCACCAAGAGCAGCTGTGCGAGTCCTCCATGGGGAACAGCAAAGAAAGCCCACAGAGATCAGCACCAGCTTGTTTTTAACTCTATCGCACTAAAACTGTATCTGCCATGAAAAGGCAGTTATTTATGAACAGCAATGAGATGTCTGGCCTCACCTGGAAGCTGAGCAGCCACCTTGCTGAGTGCATCTGAAGTCTTTTAGTGCTTCCTTCTCCTTCACCTACATGTCAGATTTGCCATGGCACTGAAAATCAAGGACGTATCTTCCACTCACTTCAGCAGTGTCATGATTTGGTCTCAAGCTCAAAACAAAGTCACAAAAGCACAGCTCTGCACTATGAATGACTGCCTGTGCCCACCTATCCACTGCCAAGCCCTGACATACAGTGGCCAGTAACTGAAAGGCTGTATATCTGGTGTTCACACTACTGAGTCACACAAGAACCTGGGATAGCCAGCACACAGGAAACCCAGACTTTGTACTAGCCTTACTATGTGTGGAACACAAAGAGACCACAGACAGGCTTTGTCACATGAAGGAAGCTGCAGGGAAGACAGATGTTTATTATAGTGGAAATTGCTGCTCTTAAGACCTACCAGTGAAGCATCTGCTACCTACCCCATCCCAAAAAACAGACCTTCAGTAAGGCTTAAATGAGATGCAGGCCACCTCCCTTGCACACAGGAATATTTCATCCTAGCAACACAGAAAACAGGTCTTAAATGGTGCCAGGTAAATTACTTTTCATTGTCTGCTACCTTTGTTTCACCCTTTCTTTGGAAATAGTGATGATTAAAGTCACCGCACAGTTGAAGATATAAAGAATATGAAAGACAAGTAGGAATGTGAAGGAATAAAGACAAACAAGCATACAGAAACACAGCAGGTAAAGAAATAAAAAAAACCCTCAGTAACCGTTAGATCTAACACCCATGGAAAGCTGAGTCTTTCATTGACTTTAGTAGGCATTAGATCACTCCAGCTGACTTGTCTAAAGCCTCTTCAGGCTATCCTCTAGGATATCCTAGTGGAATATAAACTAAGCTGAATTACTTGAGAAGTACCATGCATAATCTTAAAGGTCAAAAATTACAATTGTTCACTGAAATACTGTATTGTTAGCATTTTCTCCATACTTGGAGGAGAACAAATACATTGCAAAATCAAATGCTGGAACAGTAGCACTCACTATTTCAAGGCTTTAGGGACCAAATTCTGCCTTCAGATTCACATGCACATTTTCCACGCTCTTCAATGGAAATAGATTATGTGTAGCTGACTTAAATTTGTTTTCCAGCACATAAACTATCCAGCTTTTTAATTTTCAGTGGTAAATATGAAATTATCATTACACTTTCTATGCTGTTTTTGTGGGCTTCAGATGCTGGCTTCAGAAGTATTTAATGCATTTTTTTTCTATACAGTTTGAGATAAGATTGTGGATTTTTCTGCACTGTTGCATTTCCCAGAATATGAAAGAGTGCTGCTACAAGAAGTCATTAAATTTTACATTATGTGTACACACAGTGACAAAATACTAACAACCCGTGCTTAAACAGTTAAAATTATGTGTATGACAATGGTTTTGCCATTATACTTCTGCATATCATTGAAAACAATACTTTTTAGTCTAAAGACCAGCAACATTTTGATCAAAGAAAATCATCAATAAAAACAAAAGTTAAAAATAGCCTTTAGCTGGCTTCAGGCTTCTTTTCCCATCTAACATAAATAAGCCCCAGGAAACAAAACGAAAACGAGACAAAAATGTAAATGGTTTCATGAACTTACATGGATGTATCTCTTACTTCTTGGTCTTGCTGATCAAGAATAAGCCAGCAGGTAAGAAGCAGCAGCCAGTGGTAAGTTTGTCTCCTCCACTCTGGGAGGTCACGTTAAAATAAGAAGTTCAAAAAATGCTTTAAAACAGAATTGCTGTGTAAGCCTCCCTGGGGTTTTACACTCACTGATGTGTGCATGTTAAAAATGGCATTTTCAGTCTATCTTGTGTTGCCTGAGAACCATTTTGTCTTTTTAAAATCTGTATTTATATTATAACCCATAAGTACCTTTCATTTTTGTATTAACACTATAAATACTATGTTGGTAATACTAAACTATTTCTATTGACTTATTTGTAAAAAAAAAATATATTATATATTTATATATTTTTATAAAGTGAATTAACACTGGAGAGAGGGCTGTGAAGGAATAGTGTACAATCACAGTTGATGTGTATTATGGGGCACAAACTCAATGCTTGAAACAAAAACAAAACGAAAGATGTGTTAGGGTGATGTCTCTCTTTCAAGCTGTGTCAGAGGAGGAGTCATAGGATGCTGACACTATGTAGTTGCCAGTATTGGAGTGGCCTGCCACAGACTGGGCAGCCTGCTGGCTCAGGTTATTGCAGATCAGCACCAGCTGGTTGCTCTGTGCTTCTGAGAGGGTGCTACAGCTCTGGTAGACGCTGAAGTTGGTCTTCCGGCCAGGGATGTTGCCTTTCTCACACATCGTCTTTACCATCTTGGCAAGCTTGTTTTTCCCCAGGGCTTGGCAGTTGTACCAGTGAAGCGCGGCCAAGTTGACGACGGGTTTGATGGACAGGTAAAACGGTGCGTCCTCGTAGCGCATGGCCGGAGGCCGCCTCTGGGCATACTCCTTGTAGTCTTGCACAGGGCAGGTCTGTGGGGAGTGCTGGGTGGCGTACACCCGGGAGTCCGTCCCACCCCTCTTGCTCTTGGCACTGACATCTCCGTTGTCTGGCCCCATCCACTCCAGGTATTCCAACCCAGTCTCTGTCACCCGCAGCCGGATGTCTCCCCACTTCAGGGTAGACCCATGGAAACCTGTGCAGTGTCCAAATGCCTTAGTGTTGTTTAGCCAGACAAGGTTCAGCAGCCCTTCTGGATTGTACCGGCTCAATAAACCTCTCTTGCGCAGGATAAGCTCATCGGCAAAGGTGAGCTTCATGGATTTGTGTGGCTTGTTTCCTTTCCCCTTACATCTTAGCTCTATCTGCTTTTGCTTTAGAGCTTCCTGGGACCTCTTGAACTCTTTATCCCTTGTAATACTGTATCCATACCTGTGCTCTTTGAGGTACCGCTCCAGTCCACACTGGTAGTTGGCCAGGCTGTTTGGCTCATATTCAGAACCATCCTTTTGTCTGGCATCCACAAAGAAGGAAGCAAGGTAGGCATCAAGCTCTTTGCAGGGAATGACGTAGATCTCCCGTGTCTCAGAGGGGTACTTGGAGATAAGAAACTCTCGGAAATTGCGGAGAGCTGTCTGTGTGCTGCGAATGGTCTTCTCATTCTGCTCCCTGCTGAGCTCAGCTGCCCTCTCATCCTGGTCTGGAAGAGGGAAAAGGGGAAAAGAAAAAGAAAGCACAAGCAGTGAGTTTGTACAATGTGCTTTTCTCCAAAACAGATTTCCTTAAAAAGGACAGGAAAAATTAAATCAATTCCACAAAGAGCACTGGAAAATATCATCACATACCTGACACATGACTGAAAAAGTCAGCCTCACAAATGCACTAGAGCATGGCATAAAACCAAAGTGAGCTCCTCATGACACTGGGGCATGGTTTTGTGCATGGAGATTTGTGGAAAATAATGGGATTAGAGGCAATCTGATTTTAGAACAAATTGAAGGTTTTTCTGTGGATCCCAATGCTGTGTACAAGGCCCAATACAAATTATAAGCACAATCTGAACTGCTTCATTTGTGAAACCAGAGGTTGTACTGGTTATGTTTTTTTTCTACAAGAAATAATTAAAGCATCATATTTATGACAGTAAAAACTATCTTTAATAAGACACATTTTTGAAGATCTAAATAAATGTAGACAAAAATGTACAGTAAAAAATAATGCAGCACATTCTAATGAAGGAGTTGGCAGGTAAAAATACTACAGAGGAATGTGTAAGTTAGAAATGTACAAATATAGTTAGTATGTTCACATCAGGAGATATGAATGGAAAACATGATTACACAGTCTCTCCAACAATTATGCTGAACCTCGACAACAGAAGAACAACTGTGACCAAGTTTTTTCATTTTGAAGTAAAATCTGGAAACAGAAATTTTATATGGCTCTATAAGGCTAAACTCCAAGGTCCTTACAATCAGTGACATATCAAAACACAGTATGTGGGTGCTACCACTACAATGGTTGTTACTGACAGCTGATTTTCAGGCTAATCATAAGCATAAAAAGGAAAAGCTTTTTACATGTAAGTGATGTGTGGCTTAAGACTGTTTTCTTTGCACATGCAAACTATCTGTACTAGGATGTAGCTCACAAGCACATAGGTGGAACTGTCATGAATGTGACAAACCTTAATGGTCTTAGCAAATGCAAAGAAAGAAAAATTGTTTTGACTATTCTCTGTAATTGTGAATGGAACATTCTCTCTTCTCTTTCCACTTAATATGCAGAAGAGGGAAAAAAAGCAAGTTCTTTTTTGTTCTGTCTCATTGCAAACCCCTACACACTTTGATGTCCTGTCAGCACCGCCATAGGCACACTTGCCAGGGGTTTTCCACCAAATACGCATACTACAAAGTGGCATGAGACAAAATAAAGTTTCCACTACCTCTCTGTCAGTCATGCCAAGCTCATGCCAGGCCACACAGCACACCCATGCTTTGCAGTGGTGCTAAGATGCTTGCTTCTTGTGCTCACACTGTCCTGCAAACCCATAAGCGGGGGACACAGCAGGAAAGGAAGGTGGCTCTGAAGGAGGACCCTGCAGGCCCTTCTCTAACCCACCTGCAATGCTTCAGGAGGTGCAGAAATACCAGTGCTCAGCTGGGCAGTTTTCCCTTCTATTCATCTACAGGGTGATGGATTCATCCCATCGCCTCCATACCACAGCCTGGACAGAGGCACGGGGAGTAACTTGTTCTAGGATTTGCCAGAAGGCCAAAACCAGGGCAGTAATGCCACCCAGGACCAGGTCCTTCATCTTCACTGTGAGGCATCTACTGCATCCACAGCACTTAGTGAAACCTGTTGAGGGAGGTCCTCAAAACCTCTGCAAAGCACAGAGAAACGAGGGGCTGAGATGAGACCTTTGAAGGTTTCTGCAGCATCAAAAATGCTGCCACAGAGCACTGAGGCTTGCTGAAACTGTGCTCACAGTGAAAAAGAAAAGGTTACCAGCCTGTTTCTGAAAGTAGTTTTAATATTGATGTCAGTATCAAAGAGCAGCCTACAGTGACTTCTCATGCTTTAGGCAATGTATAGGATAGATCCTTTTATTATGGCAAGATGCAGGCTGGAAATAAACATACAATGATGTTTGAAGCTCCAAAACAAACATTTACTCTGGTACCTTGCTCACTACACCCACCACCACTGGTTACAACACTGTGTAAGTAATCAGTGCTTTGACTGACAGCCCACATTTTAAGCACTGTTTCAATATAAACAGCACATATAATGGCTCGGTTTTATACATGTCATCAATCACTACTTCTCAGAGGACAGCCTGTCACAACACAGCAGTGACACCCAGTCATTCATTTATGTTATGGCATCTTTCCTTAATCTGCAAAGGAAATTGCCATATCTGCAGCTAACAGCTATAAAACTCATGCTGAATTAAAGATCCCCTGAAGTTGCATGAGTGAAATAGTACCCCAGAAACACTGCATTCCTGCAGGGCTGTGGAGGAATGTTACTCCTGCACAGGAGTACTTGTGTTACTCCTCAAGACAGGAGGGAAATGTTAAAGAGAATGGGTCAGCTTCTCACCTAGCCACATCAGGAGAGGTATGTCAATTTTAACTGAATCCACTCCACACTGGTAATGGATTATTATTTTCCTTTGAGACTGCTCAAATATCAGGGGTATCTCGTAGCAGGGGACAAAGGCAGAGAGGCAGTGAGACCCAAAAGACAGTCTGAAACAAAGTTACCAGAAGGACCTGGAACTGCTGGAACAAGTCCAGAGGAGGGCCACGAGAATGATCATGGGACTGGAGCACCTCCCGTGTGGAGATAGGATGAGAAAGTTGGGGCTGTTCATCCTGGAGAAGAGAAGGCTGCGTGGAGACCTCATAGCAGCCTTCCAGT
>JAOEHY010002712.1:64495-80644 GCA_025447955.1 Psilopsiagon aurifrons | reverse complement strand
TCAGAAAGTCCTTGGCCAGACCAAACATCACTAAGCCATAACTAAAAACACTGGTGTTATCAGCACTGTTCCCAGGCCGAAAGTCAAAAACACAGCGCTGCACCAGCACCTAAGAAGGAGAAAAATGACTGCTACTGCTGAACCCATGACAACTAACTGTTATTGTCCCTAATGCCTAATAGGCTGCTGTGTGCATTTGTGCCACTTGTGTATTTGCAACATGAGAAGACAGATTTCCAATGTTACGAGATTGACCTTTTCAGACTTACATTACCTATTGATGAGTTATGTAGCTGGATGTCAAGAACTGACTTAATCTTGACTAACTGAAGTATTGAGTGTCTCCCCAATGCAGTAAGGTATTTGGACAAGCTCAATTTGAATAATCAGCTTATCCTGTCTCAGGTAAGTTTAGACTTGCAGAAATTGTTAGAGAATGACTGTTTGCACGCAGTATTGCTGTCTGAGTATAAAATAGTTGTTTTGGTCTAGGAATGAACAAGAAACAAGATAACAGCAAATGCAAGTGTAAGCAAAACTTAAATAGAAATTTGAGAACAAGACAAAAACATTACTGTTAACTGCATTTCTTTTACAGACAAATTGGACGGAAAAATCACCTACTGTTTAGCAAAGACCGAAACAATACTTATACACATTATGGGGCAAACTTCCTTTATCTTAACACTACCTGAGAGCCTCCTAAAAATGCAGTGCAGTTGTCCTCTCTCTCAGAGACAATGCTAACTCTTTCCATAGTATGAGGCACCCTGTATCTCCTGAACTGTTACCTGTGTGGTAACAGCACATAAATGTACTACAGTGGCTCTATTTCTTCAATGAACATTTGTTCTCCTTCACTGTCCTTGGGCTTTCATGCCTTGAACCTCACAATTATTATCAGCATTATCAGATTACCTGAGAAAAGAGAAAAATAGTTATGTAGTCTCTGAACAATTAGCTGTATCACCAGCAAAGCCCCCACTCCTATCTCCGCCTCTTCACTTACCTTTTCTGGAAAACAAAATAAATCTTGCAGAAGTAGTTTGCTTAAAGATAAAAACAGGCTGTTGGTTCCAAGAGAGTGAAAGGAAAGTTTTCACAATTAATCAAAATGGTTGAGTTCAAAGTGTTTGCTATTACAGACCTGAGGTTCTGCTATTGCGCAAACTGCCTATGCCTCAAGGGGACTAAGAAATTGAGTGTTGTATGAAAACTCAAACTGAGATGTCCTCCTATTTAAGCTTCCCAGAAGCTGTATTCTAAACCTATTCAATAGATTCAATGCTGACAAGACTGAGCTTGCATACATGCATCACCTGCAGCCACTTTAATCTAAATATGTATGTCATGGTTTAAACCCTGCCTGTAACCCAGAAACACACATCCACTCGCTCACCCCTTCTTCCTCCCCCAACTCCTGGAGGGATGGGGAGGAGAATCAAAAGAATGCAACTCACATGGATTAAGAACAGTCCAGTAACTAAGGTATAACACAAAACCACTACTGCTACCACCAATAATAATGATGATAAGGGAAATAACAAGGAGAGAGAATACAACCACTCACCACCCGCCAACTGATACCCAGCCTGACCTGAGCAGTGATCTAATCCTTCCAGGTAACTGCCCCCAGTTTATATACTGGACATGACATGCTGCGGTATGGAATACCCCTTTGGCTAGTTTGGGTCAGGCGCCCTGTCTCTGCTTCCTCCTGGCTTCCTCTCCTCCCTGACAGAGCATGTGACTCAAAGTCCTTGGTCAGAGTAAACATTACTGAGCAGCAACTAAAACCATTGGTGTTATCAGTGCTGTTCCCAGGCCAAAAGTCAAAAGCACAGCACTGCATCAGCTCCTAAGAAAGAGAAAAATGACTGCTGCTGCTGAACACAGGACAATATACATGTAAGTGGTGCTGTTGGTAAGCTCTTTTTTATGAAAGAGGCCTATGGGAGAACAGCGCTCTGCCCAACTTATTCTGAAAGTGTCCAAAATGGCATCTACAACTTCCCTTAAATGGAGGCTGTCCTAAGGTGGACAATATCTTGCAGCTCCCCACTTTTCATAATGTTACCAGGAAAAAGAAGATAGCATAAAAAAAAAGAAAAGGGGAATTTGACTGTTCCACAGAGAACAACAACTTGTAAGGAAGTACACTACCTCACTAAAGTGGTGAAAAGACCTACATTGTTGTCCCTGACCCAGAAATAGATATCACAATTCTTATTCATAGAATCATAGAATACTTAGGGTTGGAAAGGACCTTAAGATTATCCAGTTCCAACCCCCTTTCCATGGGCAAGGACACCTCCTACTAAACCATATCACCCAAGGCTATGTCCAACCTGACCTTGAACACCACCAGGGATGGAGCATTCACAAGTTCCCTGGGCAACCCATTCCAGTGCCTCATCACCCCTACAGTAAAGAACTTCTTCCTTATATCCAATCTGAACTTGCTCTGTTTAAGTTTTAAGCCATTACCCCTTGTCCTTTCACTACAGTCCCTAATGAAGCGTCCCTCTCTGGCATCCCTGTAGGCCCCTTTCAGATATTGGAAGGCTGCTATGAGTCTCTACACAGCTTTCTCTTCTCCAGTCTGAACAGTGCCAACTTTCTCAGCCTGTCTTCTTACAGGAGGTGCTCCAGTCCCCTGATCATTCTTGTGACCCTCCTCTGGACTTGTTCCAACAGTTTCATGTCCTTCTTATGTTGAGGACACCACAGCTGCACACAATACTCCAAGTGAGGTCTCACAAGAGCAGAGTAGAGGGGCAGAATCACCTCCCTCGACCTGCTGGTCACACTCCTTTTGATGCAGCCCAGGATACAGTTGGCTTTCTGGCCTGCGAGCGGACACTGACGGCTCATGTACATTTTCTCATTTACCAACACCCTCGAGTCCTTCTCCGCAGGGCTGCTCTGAGTCTCTTCTCTGCCCAACCTGTAGCTGTGCCTGGGATTGCTCTGACAATTCCCATTCACTGGGAAGTGCTAAAAATAGGTCCATAGAAAGCAATCTAGAAAGCCTAACTCACACTTCTCTCTCCTTATAGCTGTTTCCTTGTTGTTCGCAAGTGTGTCCAATGAGGGCTTTAGCTCACTTGTGTGTTTGAAATGAAATAAGGTTAAACACCTCCAAGAATTCCAGCCTTGGTGAGACACTATATCACTGATTAAACTCATCAGGCTGGTTTAATTACCATCTTAATTTCTGGTCATTCCCTATTAAAAAAGGGATTATGGAAAATGATACAGAACTAAAACTTGCTACAGATTTAATGAAGGAAGAATGGCAGATTAGAAATATTTAGCTAAGAGACAAATACAGGGGAAACAAAGATACATAGGCTAATGAATGATATGAAAACAAATTTGGTCATAGCAAGATAGATACCATTCTCATGACAGGAGAGCAGGGGATCACTGGAAGCAATTAATTTGAAAATGGTATAAAAAGACATAACTTTATGTAACAAAAAGTTGGAAACAAGTTAACCAATTCTTTTGTTTAAATTACATCTATATGAAAATAAAGTTCATCAGATTATGATAAAATCACAAACATGAAAACACAAATTTTCATATTCTAGGAAGTAAACCAAGTACTACCAAGTAGAAGCTGGAAAAACTGACAAATTATGGGGAGGTGGAAGGGGTGGGAATGTTGGAGCTTTTTACATCTCTCTTAAATGCATCTAATTCAGCAAACTGCCAGAGACAGGATTCTGGATTATATGAACCATTAGTCTGATGTAATATCACAGTTCCTAGATTCTTACTTTCGATAACTTGAACACAAAATGAGAAGAACTTTAAATGTGAAACACAAGTAAGCATTTTCTCTTTGAAACATTTTCCTCCATGCTTGATGGGTAATACATGCCATTCTATTTATTTCTTAAATTAAACAAGACATTTACACTATGCCAATGAAATAGTTCTTACTGCATGTCTCTAGAACATCAAACACTTTTTAGAGCTCAGTATGTTTCAGGCTATGTGGAAATGTGAAGTTCTTATGTATTTAGAAATGCGATGTTTCATTATCTAGGAGGAACAAACTCTGCTAACTTATACGAAAATGCTCTCATAGGCTTCAGTGAAATTAGATACATAAATATGGTAAGTAAGTACATGGTAAGTAGTTTTTCCATGCCTATGAGCAAGTATTAAATAAATATTAATAATGCCAAGCAGAAAATAAAGGTAGCATTATACCATATGAAGAATATAAAACCTAACAAAAAGAGCCACTAGTAGAATATTTTCATTAAGATTTATGTTAAAAAAAAAAATAAAAATGCTTCCTCCTGAAAATACTCCAACAAAGTTGACTTTGCTTATCTGGTTACTGATAAAGTTATTAGCCTGAAGACACTTCCACCAGGATTGTGGCTTTCTTTTTCAGCACGCATAAGCAGGGATATACAAAGTTGACACAGCCAGGAGTCCAGTGCTTTCCCCAGACTGTCAGTACTATCTCATAACAGAGAAATGTTTACATAACTCTCTTTCCACAATATCCATATTGCATCCTACTTGGTGTATCATAGTGTGAACGTTTGTGTACATATATGTACATTCATAGTGTCAATTTATTTAATGGTAATTTCTAATTCTGAGATAACTGGCCCAGCTTCAGAAGAAGATTTCAGCAATCTCTGGAGACTTCTTGCAAGGCAGACCTGCTTATTTGTCTTGCTCTGAGGAAGAGCTTAACATTTTGTTCCCTGACAGAATCTGTAAGTTCTATCAGGTGTGTTAATCAAAATCTAGTTTATGGAGTTTGGCAAATCAATAGAAGCATTTATTAGCCACTAAAAACATGTGGCAAAAAATCAGAATAAAAATTAATGTATAAAAAGGGGTAAAATAATCAACAATGCTCCAAAGTCCATGGAGACAGAAAAAAAAGCAACCCAGATTTGGAAAGGAAATACATGCCAAATCACAAAGCCCTTTTTATCCCTTCTTAAAGCTGTCCATCAGAGGCTTGGTCCACCAAACACTATTATGTATCACTCATACTCAGAGAATTTGATACTGATGGGAAAGTATTAATAGATCAGATTGTTCATGTATAGCATACCTAAGCTGTTGCCTGACACAGTCAGCCTGCTAAGGTACCTTTAGCAAATGTTTTGAGTGTGAGACCTTTTGAAATATCTTAGTCCAAAAAAAAAAAAAATTTTTTTGTATAGAAACAGACACAGCCATTTGGACAGGAGACAGTACTTCCCTGTATTCCAGGCCACCTTCCATTCCTGACTAACCCTCTCAACATTTGACCAAATAAGGCTTTGAATAACATTCTTTACATTCTTCTCAGTCTGAAAGCTAAGACATCTCAATGATAAATTTTTAGTGAGGCCTCTCTGTGTTGAGCAAAATAAATTTTTGTTAACTGCCGAACAAAGAATGACAACTGAATGATTGGATTCAAATGCATCAATAGAAATTCACTGGTCTAAATGATTATCTTGGGACAAACACCACCATCAATTACCTTTATGGGAACTCACTGGGCAAAGTAGGGTTGAATGTTATAAAATAAACAAAAAAACCCAACAAAAAAGCATACTCACTGAATCTAATCTGTAAATAATTAAGCAACTCTGTAAGAATTTCTATTTTTCTGTAACCTGGACAGATATTTTTTTTTTTTTTTCCTACCAGACCTATTTGTTCGCTTCATTGCAGCGAACATTCGCTCAATTGTGTTCAGGAATTCCAACTGGTAGCAGAACAAGCAATATTCTTGTTCTGCAGGGCTTCCTGACAGACAGCCTGCCAGCTGGGTGTAGAGTTTAATTTTAGCCCTCATAATCCTAAACGTTTCTCTGCCTTCATGGGGTTGTCATCTGATCTGTGAGAAGTTAGAATTAACCTGCACACATCCTGAGCACTGCAGCAGCCCATCCAAAAAGGACATTCAAGTGCCATTAAGTGGGAGAGCTTCTGCCAGCATCAGCTTGGCTCAGCTGCTGTGGGTCAGGACCAGGCCTAATTCAAGTACATGAGGAAACCTGGAGGAAGCTATTTTCTTGGTGGCTCTGAGCACTGCAGTGACCACATTCTTCCATGTACTGCTTCATGCCCCAGGTACTTTATGATACACCAGCTGCAGCATATACTTACTGTAGAAAAAAAGATGAAGGAGCAGTCACTGAGTTTAGAGCTATGTGGACAGAAACAGAAATTCCCATTAAAAGATAAAATGGAACCCTGAGCTCTGACAATCCCGTAACTGCCCTAAGAGACAAACTCCCAGTTTTAGAAGATGCTGTCATCATCACAATGTCAAGCACAGAAGAGCTCCTATTTAACTCCATACTGCTTTGTCTTGTTACAGGTAAGATTAAAACAGCCCTTCCATCTTTATTAATTCAATACCATCCCACGATCTTTCACTTCTGGCTTCAAAGTCTTCCCTTAGTTCATGGATTTAACAGGAGGAAGATTAAGGGTAGTTCTCATTCAGTGGGGAAATTTTATTGAAGGGGAAATTAGGGAAATTTTCCTTTTCCCCTAAATAAATAAAACTATAACATGTTCCGCATGCAGTCTGTATTTTCACATTAGCCAGCACAATAATCAATCCGATATTTAGCAATGATATTAAAGAGCAATTTAGCCCATCCTTTTGGACATTCAGTCAGGTTCCCATCTGTACTTACTTAGGTATTGGAAGAGTTAGAAATACTATGGCTTATAAATACTAAAGTCAAACAGTTTTAATTTATAATAGAATTGGGATCCATGCTGAGTTGTACAGTCACATCTCTGCTCTGCAGCTTGATACCTGTAGAGACAACTACAGACAATAAAAGGGTTTTCTTAAATAACACAAGTACCATCATCAATCCTGAAGTGTGACTTCCATGTTACTAATAAAGCACTGAAATAGCAAAATGCCTACTTTAAAAATCCAGCTAATTCCTGTACATCCTTATGGATAATTTCAGTGGGACTAATTCAAGGTGATCTGAAACTGGAAACTGTTTGCAATGCAGAGACCAGATGGGCTGAGCAGCAATTATTCAACATAGTGACCTCCATGTAAGTACAAAGCAAAGTAAGTCCTGGATCTGTTAAGAAGGCCACTGAGGATTTTTAGCTCCACAAAGTTTAGCGTTAGTACAGAGGTCTGAAGAAAGAGATGAAATGCCATTCCTGTAAGGGCCAGTGTCCTTTTCCTGGATATTCCACTGAAGTTGCTTTATGTATAAACTTGCTTTGAGGCAGCAGTGACCTGCAGTAATTTCTCTATGAACATATTAATTGGGAAGAACAAAATGAACTGTGCATCCAGGTATGCGAGTTTTACATTGACTCTTGCAGAACTAATTAAGTGCTGGCCAATTAACAGTTTTATGGTAAAGGGGCAACTTCATTCATAAATTAAAAGCATGCCATTGGTTGTTTATTTTTAAAATTTCTCATTCATGGGGAAGACCTATAGGCAACAGAAAATAAAATGGACAAGTAAAGTTCATAAGAGGACAAGGGAGAAAAATGGACTTACACAACCTGTGAGCATAAGAAACAAGAATTAATAAGACCTATAGTTTGTTCACATAGAACGCAGTACTTTAAAGTCTGAAGGTCCAAAGGCAATCGCTTAGGACATTTTAACATTTTTCTGTTTAAACAGGTATTTCAGTAAATTAGTGGCATTTGAAAATATAATATATGCACCTACCTATATCACTACTTTTAAAGTTTTGCTTTCAAACCTATAGTGAATTTAGCAAATTTTGTTAGGCCATAAATATATGTATTTGCAAAATTTATAAATTACTTATCTCAAATTATATTTCTTATTTTTGTAAAAAAAAAAAAGGATTCAAGGCATGCACTATATTGTGATATCATTTTAAAACAGCAAGGCTATGGGAATGTGTTTTTCTGGCAAAATACAATGTATATGCATAGACAGGGAATTAAAACAATTGTATTTACTATTAATGGCCTCCCATCTACATTGACAATCAATCATCGAAGTATTAGAATCATTCAAGAAATGGCATGCTGTGAGAAAATCATGATAATCCATTCACTAATCTTAATTTTTATGAATACATGAAAAAAAACAGGCACCAATTTAGGTGGGTGTCATCCCCCGAACACCCCATGAGAAATGTTATGGGTTATTTCCAGGAGGGAAATCTATACTACATAGAAAATGTGTAATTAAATTCACACTGAATGAATAAGCTTCCATTTATATGGTAACTCCCGACACATTCATAAGCTTTCCAAATGCACTTTACAAATGGATTTGCTAAGTACATGCCTTACAGGAATCATTTTCAGCCCCTCGTGGGAGAAAGATAGCTGAAGTTTACTATACACAACTGCAATACACAAAAGTTAGTAAGAAGTGAGGGAAAGATGAATCATTTGGAATTGCCAAGAGAGTTTTAAGCATACAGCATAACTATCAAAACTAGAATTGAACCAGAAAAATGAAGTTAATCTTCTCCAGCTACTTAGCTTGGGTAACATCAATACAGCAAAGCAAAATATAATCTTTTCTCATCTTTTATATTCAATATGCAGAAGTGAAAAATCAGGGACTATGTGAAGCAGAGCAACAACTTATGGAAAACAAGATAGAAATGGTCATATCGGCCCAATTACTATCCCAAGTTTCCCTATAATTGTAAACCGTCACTCACTCAGAGGACTTTGGGAGGCAAGTGCTTAACAGAGCTCCTTTTCCTCCTTTTATGAAGATTTCTAGAGCAAGAAGGCTTCATAGGTCAGCACAGGTAAACTCGTCTTCCATTGAAAAAAGAGTTTGGTGAGACAATCTGGTCAAAAGTAAAGATTAGACATTGACAGAAGAGCTCTCTTAATGTTCCTGCTCTGTTTTTCCAGACAATTTGCACAAAACAGGCCTTAAGTGCCCCATACAATAGAAAAATTGTATTATATGAATCATCCAAGTCAACACATTACAATATGTGAAATGCTAACTGCTCCTTTGATACTAGAGAACTAAGAAATTACTACACCTTGGCCTCGGATGAACTGTTAGGCAGGTGCTTTCAGAGAAGTGGATGTATGTTCATGAGTTCTCTGGTCATTAAAAAATTAATCTGTATTTTTAACGGGCGTTTCTACTGAAGTATTTAACTAAGTCCAGTCCCCATAGACCTTTGAAACCACCAACTCACCAGAAGAAAAGATGTCCCTCAAAGTTGATAGTACTTAGATATTCTGTGGGTTGTAGTCTTGTGGATCGCTTGTTTCTGAGAGTTTTCAGGTATGCTCCTGGCAATACATTGCTTTTAATTGTATACTGAGTGAAAAGGGAAAACGTTCCCTTCCCAATAGCTTATGGGATGCAGATCATACAGTGGCATGCATTGTAAGGGACATCTGCAACTGGGAAGTCTGCTTTTGTTTAGTGTACTGTTAATGCCCTCCAAAGACATAGGCATTTAGGTAAGTTTTGACAGAGACACAGCCTTGTGATTTCCATTTCCATTTGGAGGCTGCACCACACACGTATAATCTAAACTAATAGAGTGACTGTATAGTACTGGCTGTGCTGACATCTATCCCCACATAGGAGAACAGAAGTGTAAGTTCCTCCAAAGCCTTAAGCATGCTGGTGAAAGCTCATTCTCAGTACACTAATGCATTCCTCTTGGGTGGCTCCTTAAGAAAAATACCATAACTTTTAAATTTGAAGTATCTAAACACTTTAATTACTTGTCTGCATTAAATTTCCTGCACAGCTGCTTTGCTTTCTCTGCTTTGCTTTCTTTCCATCAACTGACAGACTGATGCTTCTGCGTCTGAAGAAGTGGACGTGCTTGCTGCATGGGTACCAGGGGAGTGGTTTCCCTGGCAACAACCATCACGTGAAAGCTCACTGGATATCCGGCTACTCCTCCGACATCTTCTACTTTAGCTATGTGGATAGCCGAACTGGGTACTAAGTACCCAAATCAAATCAATTGCAGCACAAAGAGCAGGGCTAAACAGAAAAAATATCAAAGACATTAAGATTATTTTATTTGCTGTTCATTTTAACTGAAGAAAGGTTTTGCAGATACATAGTATTTTAAAGCAAGTTTGGGTTGGGTTTTTTTAATGTGTCTCACAGAATTTATATTTTTTTTTATGCACCATGATATATACTCCTTCTATATACATAGTTTCTTGGGAATCTTTATTCTAAATGTGACAAGGTTAAAATATGCGAAATTTGAAGTGGTACTTTACATTTTTCCAGCTCCCAAAGGTTGTTCACATTCATGTTCGTTCATATTTTTTGAAGGCCTATTTTAAAACGGATTTTAAAACTAGCAGATCAAAATGCTTTTATTTTTTTCCCTTGTGGGCTGTGTTAATACAAACCAGCTAATATTGTTTCAATACATAAAGCATATTTTGCTATCCAATATATGAAAAAATATGCAGAATTTAAATATTTCATTAATCTAATGGAATCCTTGCTAGTATTTGCTTAAAAATTATCTTTGCTTTCTTTAGTGCAACAATAATATCATTGAAATGTCTCCTGGAAATATTTTCACATCCTTTAGGATGCTTACAGTAAGTGAATAGTGTATTGCAAGTAATACAGTAAAAAGAATCTGTTGCATATGTACTGAATTTTTAAAGACTCCTTCATCTCCCACATTTTGTTTCTATATAACTCTGTTTTAATGCTGGTCAGATAGCAAAAAAAAACCAAAACAGACCAACTGTCAAAATATACAGCGGATCTGCATCAGGTAAAGACTTGTCCTGTCAAGTTTTTGGTCTGGGCAGTCATACTACTGTGAACTTGGATATGCTCATATAACTCCAAGATCACATGCCTGGATGAAAAATGTAAGCAAGAAAACATGAGCATTGGGTGTAGGGGAGAACAAATCAATCCTTATAGCACAGCAGTAATGAGAAAGAAAATAGCCAAGAAAGAGGTCTATATTTAACTGTCCAGACCTATAAAAGGAGTTCATGTCTATTCATTCTTTAATCTTAAGTTTCAGCCACTGAAGTCTTCTGCATGGCTATGAAATTGTTGCTCTTACCCAGAACTGCCATAACCTCAGCTTATCTGGTGCAAAGGTCTCACTTGCATTGCACAGCCTAGGCCTTTGTACAGCTAAATCCTGTGAGGATCAAGACCGGGAGGTGTGATAACTTGTAAAATACAGAAAATCTGCCTAAAATCAAGGCACACATCCTACAGCAATATTTAGGCATTGGCCCCACTCTTGTTAAACTACATAACAGGGTAGAAATTAACTGCTTACCATAGCATACAAAAGTTGAAGCTTTTCTGCCTGGGGAAATTTTGATCACATCTCTGCTTTCAGCTGAGGACTCCTTACAGTATCACTTCAGAACATAATCATAGTCAAAATAGACAATCTCTGCAGGTCTACTGAAGCTGCAACAGTGTACAAAAAGTCAAATAGTTGTCTGAATAAAGTGCATATTTGCTGTCATTTTTTAGGTGGAGGTGGGTCTGTTCTTTCACTGCACTTCAAGAAGAGGCAAAGAAATTGAACCAAATTTGTGCATCTGCCAAGTATGCAATAAGCAATATTTTCCCTACTAAAAAAATTAGCCTTTGTTGGCTTTGCTCTTGAAATAAAAATTGTTTCAATATTTATCTATTTGCCAAAAATCTAGCCTGTTATCAGTAGTGTCTTAAGACTACCATCACCACCTTAGTCACAGCTTTTCTGGGCACTGAAGAGTCATTTCTGAGCAAAACAGAGGAAAAGAGCTTCTTACTCCTTGAACAGTTTAGCACTACTTTTGTAACTGCCATCCGGGACCCCAGTGCAGGGCATTTCCCAGAGCCATAGTACAGATGGCCAGAGCCAGTGCAATACTATTATTACTGTATGGATTATTTTTCACTTACACTGAAAGCAAATACGGCACTGCAATAGAAATTTAAACTTGCCTTTAATGTAAAGACTTTCATTAGCCCTAAGACTAAACTGACCAACACCATGAAAGAGACAATATTTATAGTGCAGGACTGGCACTCAGCGAATCAGCATCACCTCAGCCTGTTTCAGTATGTTCTAGATAAAAATTCTTATGGCTGAGGAAGTTCAGACTCTCTTCCTCAACTGTAGAGCTGAACATAGATTATTCTACATTATAGAAATAATATCTATCATTTACCACCTGAATTACCACACAAAATATAAAGGAGTTCATGTTCTGAAACCAGGCAAAAAAAATCCCCAGCTTTCCTTTATTTAAGATTGAATTCTTAGACTATATTAGTGTATGAAATGAAACGTATTTACTGAAACCAGAATTAATCCCAAGTTCCCTGTACTTTTATTTTTATCAAACTTTACTCTTTTGTGATAAATATTTTTAGAGGAAAAGGAAAAAAATCTAGTCCATAAAACACTTTACTGAGTTTTTATATTTACACTTTTTCCTTTCTAAAGCAGATTTGTTCTATTTGCTTTAACAGAAGAACTGCAGTACTGGGCTTATGAGCACAATTCTAAAGTACTACACACACATACCATTGCTATGAAAAAGCAAATATTGATTCTGAGAGAATATAAACACAAAACAATTCAATAAAGTCTTTTTCAGAATAAGTAATAAGTCATTACTAATAAAAATGAAAGATTTTAGGGACACTTACTAAATATACACTTGCTTATTTGATTGAGGTCAGTTTGGTAATTTGTTTCATAAACAGTGAAATTAGGCAAAGTTAATTTTTATTAGCATAATTTCCAACAGCATTTGAAGATTTAAGTCAAATGGGGTTTTGACAGTCAAACCCTCCGTTGAGAAATTGTAAAGAATAAACATGTATTTTGGCAAATGGGATTATAACATTCATGACGGGTGGAATATGGATACTTTTCTGTGATGTTAAATATTCAGTGTTTCAGTGAAGAGTACAGATGAGCTTAGCAACACTGGCACAGAAAGAGAGTTTTCAAAATTATTTTCATGCATGTTCCTTTTGCCTGCCACCCACCCACATACTTTACTACAAACATCAGAGGCATGCAGAGGTGGTGGTGTGGAAACAGCCACATGCAACACAATTTTCTACTTGCATTTCCAACAGGTCACCTGGAAAGACCTGTTTGGACGGAAAAAGAAGAGAAGGGACTCCTGCACAACAGTGGCTTCCTGGGAAGGAGAGTTGTGGGGGGGACAAGGAAGAGGGGATATTGTGGCAGTTTGGGAGGAATGGCTCAGAGTGGCAAGTCATAGAACACTGAAAGCCAGGAACCAGGTTGTACAGGCCCTGCAAAGTCTTGGAATTCACAGCGTTTCAGCAGCTGATGTGCACTCAATGCTCAAGAGTTCAGTACATTATCCAGAAAAAAAACTCAGAAAAGCATTAAAATACTATTACACACATTCAACCCCTGGCAGGCATATATGCAATTTTCCGTAGACAAGGCATTAATAATATGCTCCTTATGCTGCTGCTTCTTATTTTGTATGTGTATAAATTAATTCCCTGGTATTTGACTGTGGGGACTCATGGGTAGCCACCCAGTAAAACTGTGAATTTATTTGGCAGCATTTAGTGTGTGTGTACATGCATAAAATACACAAGTTTCTCCTCTAATTACACACCACCATAACATGCAGACTGTAGCATTAAGTACTGAAAATTGTTTCTTGCCACCGCCATTATCTCAGTTTCAGAGACAGACTTGTAGTACAGGTACTGCCTTTAAGAATGCAGAAGATTTAACAAGTGGAGAAACAAAATCAATTACTGGACAATTCATCCAAAAACCCTGACTAGGGTGATTTTTTTTTTTTTTTTAACCTAATACAAATAAATATATTCCTATGAAAACCTACAACAATCCTAACATCCCAATGCCTAACATATTTTTCGAAGTTTGTTTTCATAGAGTTCTATCATTCTAACTGAGACTCCACAAAATCGTACATGGGCAGAAACTTAAAACATATTTCCCCTAGAAGCAATCAACACATGCTGATGTCACACAAAAGTTATAAAAAAATTGTAACATTATCAGAATAGGAAGTTTATTTATGTCAGTGAAAAGCATGTTCCTGAATTCAAAGCAGTTTTTCTCTTTTAGTTTGAACTGTTGAACTGTCTGTCCATTACTGTGCTATCTACTTCAGATGAAGTAATTCAAGTTACAGCTGTTCTAGAAATGTGGGATTATGAACTTTCAAATTAAAACATCCCCCCTAAAAAAAAAAAAAATAAAAAAAAAATAAAGCCTCCCACACTAGAGATAAAATATTTTACTAGAACAGCAGAAAACCTCTAATTCGATTGTCCTTGCTGGTAAATCATTCTAAAGAGCAAACAATGTCTAGGATATAAAACATTCAAGTCTGTTTTTGCAGATGGTTCCAGTGGTTGCTGTTGTCCCAGGGTGTTATGATTTATTGTTTAATCATTTAGGACTGGCAGCCTCTGGGAGGTAATAACATTAAAGGGCATAGGTTAGCTTATATACCATTGCCAACCACTTCTTACACTGCTAAAACTTTTTGTTAAATGTGTAAATCATTTTGAGCTGGTATATGTCAAGACTTCAGAACTCCTGTACAACAGCTTGGGCCGCAGTGAGTAAAATTAATCAGCTGCACCCCTGGATGGCAAAATTAGCACCCTCTAATTCACTAGGCTCTTGGAGAAAATACATCAAATACGAAATTAAAGATATTCAGTAACTCGAAGTGATGTCACTTTTCTCTTAAAATCTCAACACAGGCAATTTTGAGAAGAGAAACTTTGTACTACAGAGTTTTCAAGAGTCAGTCTGGAACTTTTATGAAGTTTACTGGTGCTTTACTGAGCTGGATGCAGTGAGGAACATGTAGGCAACCTTGAAAATTGACTATGAATCTCTTGATGGAGATTAAGGTCACACATAAAATTTAAAGAGAATTGCATTAGTGAGCAAATAAAAAAATACATCAAAAAACGCACTTTTCATTATCAGTGCGAAAGCAGCCACAGTGTAAGGTTGCCCTAATCAGACATACTGATCTCTAACCTCCAATTATGGTACAGGAAATAAGGTCTGATGAAAGTAGTAACTTCTTAATGCACCAAGCCAATAGGAGAAGGTGGAAGAAACACCTTGCGCTTGCTAAGGCACACCCAAGGAGAAGTGTGTTATACCTACATTTATCAAAAATAAGTGGATGACAGAGTTTTATGGGTTTCTTTCTATATAAACAAGCTAGCTGAAACTCCCTAGTCACCTCCAAGACCGAAAATATCATTCTGCTTCACAGTTTAAATATGGCTTCTCAACTGTTCCCATGATATAACATTTACACTTGGTCATCTTGTGTTTCTGTAGGTCTAGTTTTGATCTCACCAAAGTGCTGTGACTCATGAGGAAATGAGGCAAAAGTTTCAGTATGGACTAACTCAGAAAAGACCAGAAGCAGAGCTACAGCTGTAGCACAAAACATATGAAAATGGATGAGAAATCAGCAAGCGTTCAAGAGCATGGCTAACCAGCCAGTGGGTATAAATACATTTGGCAGTGACCTCTGACAAAGGTATTTATACATCTTAACCTTTTCAAAGCAAAATAACAGAATGAAAGCTTCGCATATTCACAAACCTAGGACTGATCACCTCAATGAATATAATAATGACAGGTTTTGCTGAAAAGTTCTATACTACCTCCCCTCTTGTGTTAACCACAAGGAATAACTTTTCAGAAAAAAGGATTCTAGATCCATTTCTTGATTACATGAGAAAAAAATGGCTAACCAATTTTAAATGCCATTACCCAAAATAAACAGTAGCACACAATCAGGTCTCTGCTTATTTTATGAAGTTTCTGTGAATACGGATTTCATATGGTATTGAAGTTTTAGAACTGCAGCAGTTTTATAACTGCTGTAATGATTCCATTTTCACAAGACATGACACATTACTGTGTCAGCATCTAATGGAAAGGCCAGTTTGTCAACAGGCAGTGGCCAGAACATATGACTGTGTAGAAACAAGTCTCTATAAACCTCTCTGTACAAAATATATTGCTTGAACAAATCCATAAATAGCATAAGTGAAACCAAAATCACTATGTTTAATTAATTTGTCGTGGCTTAGAGGCCAGGCAGCCACACAGTCGCCCTCTCACTCCCCCC
>JAOEHY010002712.1:44587-61091 GCA_025447955.1 Psilopsiagon aurifrons | reverse complement strand
TGGTCAGAGTAAACATTACTGAGCAGCAACTAAAAACATTGGTGTTATCAGCATTGTTCCCAGGCCAAAAGTCAAAAACACAGCACTGTCACTACTAAGAAAGAGAAAAATGACTGCTACTGCTGAACCCAGGACGTAATTGTAAAAAAGGAATGTATAGAAGTCATTTGGGATTGAGGAAGGGGTGAAAACACACAGCAGAAAAAAAAAAAAAAACCCAACCAAACACAAAACAAGAATTTTGCAACATGCACCACCACATAGCAAAGCTGGCAGCAGTTTGGGTCCCACAAAGAACCATTTGAGAAACAGTCCTAGTAGTTGTATGCAGTTTGGGCACTAAAAATGTTTTCCCTTCTGAAAATACCCCAAGTTGGAGACCCTGAAAAAGCTAACAGATTCTTGGATTTGCCTTGCTCCATTATGCATCATCATCGCTTCATATAAGCATAATCCATAACCGTGAATTTCATACCACACCAGTACATTTTTTTTATCTATTGATCCAGCCCTCAGGTTCAGTCAGTGCTACCTACACTGCATTTGGGATGAAATGCTTTCTGTTTCTCCTTTAAACACACAGTTATCATACATAAGCTGCAGAAGTCCATATGTTTGTATACAAATATTCCCTGAAAAGACAGCCATTTATTCATGTGCAATTTCATATTTCAAATTAGAAAATATTCACATGTATTTTGTGTTCCTTTATTTCTTAGCCCGTCTTTAACAATGACTTGTGCAAATGTAATTTTTTTTTTAACTATTCAAGCAATATAAATGAAACGGGTTCAAGCAATGGAAACTCTTCTTTTGTTTAGTTCTCCAGATGACAGAATTGAAACCCAAGAATTGGATACCATATTAGAATAACGAAAAAGATCAGATAGCTGCATGCTTTTGCTAGAGGTGAACTCTGCCTTTGCAAGCACATGTTCTGTGTTCAGAGAAACCCTGAAAAATGTAAACAGAGGTACTTCTGCATTTTTTGTTTGAGCTTTTCCCACAATGTAGTGTATATCTACATGAGTGTTATCTATAACACACTTAACTTTCATGGTACATGTAATGAATTAGTGTTTAAGAATATGAGATGTAATGATTAAATGCTGAAGAAGCAAACTTCTTGAATAGCAAAGTGAAACATCTGTTCCTTTGCTTTCCAGTCTGGTTTTTTTTTCCTGACAACTTGTAGCATTTTCTCTACTCCATCTATAGCATTCCAGTTTTCCTTCCTCCCCTGTAACAGTTTCAGCTTGGCACTTCCTGTGTTCCTGCCTCAGACCACATTTTCATGTGTCTTTCCTAACAATTTACACTTTGGCATTATTTCTTATTACTTCTTCTAATTCTGAAAATCTGCTTGTTTCTTTTCCTTTTTTTTTTTTTTTTTTTTTTTTAAATAAGGATTCTCCATGTGCTCAGGGACCACTGCAAGCTCCTTTAAATTTATTCAGCAAAAGCAATATTAACACATCAGTCTGTGTGATCTGTGAAAAAGATATGGTGGAGCAGAGGCAGCCAGAGGTCTGACCAGGTAGCTGGTCAGCCTTATCTAGGGAACACCTTGCATTTCTTTGATACCAAACTTTTGGTTTAGTATCACAAAGATCATTTGTATTACTGAAGGTTAATTACACACGCTGTTAGAAGCTACAGTACATACAAGGGCATCAAATTAGCAGATGTAAGGGTAACTGAGCCTTGAGTCATCTGAAATGGTAAAGTCCCTCAAGCATCCTGGCAAGTACTAGTCAAAGGGAACAGTCATGTTCACAGCATGTCTGAGTCACATAAAAGCCCCAGTATCTTCATCTTCCTTACAAGCTCTTTTTCCCTGAAATTTATCTGGCTATTATACAATTGAAGAATTAGCATACAATAGTAAATTCTCATTCAGAGTTCCCATTAATAACCACAAAGTAATGCAACAGAATGTGGTACAAAACCAAAGAAATAGACTGTGAGCTTTTGGAATCAAAATACATATTTATGACAAGTATGTAAACAAACTAAGGATGAAGAGAAATGTATATAGCAAAGAAGCAATCAGTATGAATATTTTCACTGCTCACTATGCTCAAAGTGGCCCCAGCTTCCTACCAGCCCAATTAATGCTGAATAACAAATAAATTGCAGACATTAGACAAAGCCAGATTTTAAAAGGGGACTATGAAATAGAGAGAGAATGACAGGAAACAGGATGGCGTAGGACAAAAATTCATGCTCTCAAAGCAGCTACATAGAAAAAAAAAATTAAAGAAAAAAAAAAAAAAAGAAGTGATCGTGTTAAAAGTGAGTGCAGGGGTCAGATGCTTAAGACAAACATTATGGCCACAGCAACAGTCCCAGCAATGATCTCAGGAAGGGACATTACAGAATTGCTCATCCATAAAAATAGCTTGTGAAGACACAGACAGAACCCCTTTATTTTTACATGGTAAGTTAACCAAAGGTGAGATCCAAACTAGGTAAGGGGGTGAACACAATGACAGGTGATGCTGGTAAACTTATTGGAATATGACTGATAATTTAGATCCTACAATTTAAATTACTGAAGCTATTTCTTTCTAAGAGAACAAGGTGCTCCAGAATCAGAATAAATATAGTTTGCCATTCATTAATAACACAGACTCAAACAGATGTCTTATTTCTAATTAACACATATCCTCTAAGATTATTCGCATGTACCCCTCCCTGGGATTGTTTTCAAAGAAGAAAAGGTGAGTGATGTCTCAGATTAAACAGTTTCACACACCATTATCTTAGTTTCTATACTCTCAGGCATACTCACCAGCCCTTCTTAGTTATTCTCCTCTTTATACTGGCAAATGAATCAAAATCAATTAAATGGGGTACAAAATCTTAACGTTGCCACAAAAATATTGAAGAATATTCACTAAAAAGACATCTTACATAATTTTATTAATAGAAATAAGTTAATAATAGCATAGAGCAGATACTTTCCAATATAAAAAGAAAAACTTGCAATTACAGCTACTTGAAAATTTTCACTGGTGAAGTATTTAAATCAATGCCATGCATTGTTTTAAAGGTAATGCCTAAGTTGTAAAAGTTTTAGTAAGTACCTAAAAGGTAATTTAATGGCAGTATTTTAGGACAGGTCTCATTATATACCAAAAAATGGAATTCAGGATTCTCTACCTAGATCATTAATCCAGGGAGCCAATAAAAAGACAAATACTGAATGTCTGGTATAATTTAAACTTTGGTGAGCTTAAAATACTATACACTGTTAATTGAAAAGATGCTTCCAGGATAAGAGGCTTCATTATGAGCCTCAGGTAGATACTTTTACTTTAGCTCTCTTTACAGACATCCCTAGTGCAACTATCACTTTGAGATCTGAAAGTATTTTGTTATATGGACAGAAGAAAATCCATTAAAAATTGTCCATTTACCCAATTAAAGTTGTTTCTCTCTTGCTTACTGATTAGTTGTGTGAAAACAGTCTCTACTTACATTTACAGAAGGTGAAAATACCTCAGGCTGGTATTTTCCCATAAGTTGGTAGGAGTTAGAGCTGTTAAGGCCAGCAATCTGCAGCCTCAGTGCACTAGGTGGTGTAGGCACAAGGTTAGAGTAGCACTGGATCTGGCATGTGGAGTGTGTAAAATGTGTGTTCAAGAGCAGGAATAAGAGTGCTTAGCCTGGTGTGGGATGACACTAGCACGTTAAGTGCTCTTTTGTTGTTCCATGATAGCAGTTATCATGCTCAAGGCACAAGCAATGAATACCAAGACACTCTGCTGTCTGTGAAGTCCTGCTATGCAAAACGTTGTGGAAGCATGTTTAGAAAGCCTTTGGTTAGCATACTTGCATAATGTAGCATGCCTAAATCCAGGAATTTAAGGCCTAACCTGGTTGCATTTTAACAGTTCAGGTATAGGAGCAGGGCTTCCGTAGGAAAGCGTCACCTCCTGAGAAGTTGGTTCCCCCTTTATTTTATGCTGTTGGAATGGATTTACTCTAATGTTAGCTTATTAAAAGCACCCTTCTTGGGTTTCTTCATGTTGCTTTATCTGTCAATTTTCTTCCATCCTATTTATAAATAATGCTTCCTATTTATCCTAAACAGCAACATTCTGCTCTCCAACTTCACAAGCTGTCAATCACAAACACTAATATAAGACCTAGCCTCTTAAAGCCTTAAAATACACATAAGAGATAGCTGCAAATTAGCCATAATGCACCTAATAACTGTTCTGCAAAACACTCAAGTGGAAATTAACGCTTCAGTTGCTAAGAAAGCTTGGTAGAAAACCTTGCCAGTTGTGCCCCCGCTGCAGGTGCTGCCTCACCACAGACCTTGTGAATTCAATCACACCATTAATACAGATTGAGAGATAATAAGAGTACCAAATATGTGTGTATCAACTCTCAGGTAGAACCAGCCACCTACCTGCTACACCAGCAACTGCTTGAAGACTACTGCTCAGTTATTGTGCACTGGTGTTCAGCGTGACTGAGGTTCCTGTGCATGATTACCAACATCCCTGATTTTTTTGGCATCTCCCTGTATTTCTCTGAACACAATCTAAGCTACCAGTGCAGCTTTAAACATCATGCTCATGTCACCTAACTTGGTGGGTCAGAGCACACTGCATGTGAGATGCTGTCTTCCTCTGTTCACTGGAAGAATGCTGAAAGCTGCTGAACTAGATGCCACAAACAATATAGATTATTGCCACAAAGAGACCCTGCTGGGACTGCAAAATAAACATTTGGCTGAAGAAAAATAACATTCAGCAGTCAATACTGTAACATAATCCCCTGGAAAATTTAATCCCACTTTGTATTTATTTGAGTAGCTTCGATGAATGGTAAAGGGTTACTTGGCGAAACAAGAATCCACTACATGAAAGGTTTTGATTAAGTTTGCAATGACAAAGTCAGACATGGTAATATATATTATTAATATATATTATTACCATTAAAATATATATTTTAGAGTACTGGATCAACCACAGAAGTGACTGCTACAGACTTATAGCAAACAATGATGATGATAAGCTATGGAATGAAAATTTGTTTTACTGAGACTGAACATTTCACCGAGTTTTTTTCCCCCATCCTGCTCTAAGCAGCTCATACTTTATGTTCCTATGGCTACCTGGATGCAGTATACAGCTGATGCACATGCACAACATCAGCACAACAACATACCTGACTAAGCTTTGTTAATATCAAGCCTTAGCCCAGGTTCCAGGTGGGTGATAGCCAAGAACAAGCCCCTCAAGTACCAAAAAGACAGCTTCAAGTGGATCGAATGTGTTTGAATACTTCATATTTGGAAAACATTTCTTGAAAAAAAATCTGAAATAAGCAAAATATTTTAGTTTTTCAACTTCAAGCATCTTGTCTCAAAACTATTTACAGTTTCATTTTTGATCACAGGCTCTGAAAGTAGCATTCAGATATTAAGTAGCAAAATAAAACTTAGAAACTAATGGTGAATAAGACACTAAAGAAAGCACAAAATGCTTAAAATGTAAAAACAGTTACAGGAACAGGTTAATTCCCCTTTTCCATCCCACTTTTAATACTGCTCATGATAAGGGATTGTTTTCATCCCTTGTTTCAATTTGTGCCATAGTGGAAGGTATCTGAATGCTAGTACCTACAGTATGCACTGAACCACACTGCTGTATAGAGTTGTTTTGACCTTTTCAACATTCTACATTTTGAAGGACTCATCCTTTCAGCAATGCATCAGGTCCCCCATTTACAACCTTAGCAGCTGTGGGGAAGCAACGGAATATCTGGTGAGAGCTTAAAAAGTCTGTGAAAATATAATTTGAGAAAAACAAAATCTACTGAAGAATGAATATCCAATCCATTCCTGAGAAAAAGATGAAAGAAGAATGGAAAATGTCATAAAACCAATTCATCCTCTTGAGAAAGTCAATAAGGAAAAAAAAATGTATCTTGTCAAAATCCTCTGCTTGTAATTCCCCCAGACCTGGCTTGGGTGCTCCAGTAAAACCACCAGAATTTACAGCCTTTTGAAAAATCTACTTGTAAATCAGCCAGGCTTATGGTAACTTTCAAGGATTTTAAGTTTTTGCTCAAGAAAGCAAATTATGACAAAGATGCCTCAAATATTCTTGATCTGCATAGTTTTTAACAGGACATACTTGAGGTGGGCATGGAAGAGGCATAGTTCCTTTGAGTTAGATTCTGAGGTTGTCATGGTGGCCCTTCCAAAGCATGAAGGGATCACTGATATGGAAACTGACTGTGTGAAGCAATCCTGCCAAGCAGTACAGGTGCCATTATCACCTGTTGCATCTGAAGGCCAATTAATCTTTTACAAATAACAGAAAGCAAAAAACACTTCCCCTTCAGTCATCTCCTGCGTTCTTGCAGACATAGAGCAAAATATTCCTTAGTACAAAGGGAGAGAGTTTCAAGTCATAATTTGGAACATGATGAAGAGAACAAGTACAGTTCACATCTAGCTAATAATATCTCACATTCAGAAGCAACCAAAGCAGATCAGAACCAACTCTCAACACTACTAAAATCAGCACCAACTATAAGGGAACATACAGGGTATAAGAAAGGTACTTATATGTAAAGGCTGGCAACCTATTTCTATTTTATAGGCAGCGGCCTTTGCCACAAGTAGGGGAAGTGTGGGAAATACTGACCTAACCAATGCATCTCCTTTCCCTGGCAGGTGCCTATCCAATGGATTACAGAACCATTTTCTCACTGTTTTATGTGTATCTGTGGATTTTATATTCCCTTCTTTGCCTTGGCACAGCTTCGAAGCCAAGGCGTCCCAATTCCAACCATTTCTTCTAATTATTAGTAGAACCAACATGTAGTGCCCCCATGCTGAAAAGTGAATTAATCTCTCCAGGTGTAATTTTTGCATCTCTAAACCATTTATTTATATTACTTTCTATTTCTGGAGATTAAAGAGAGATGATGCTGCAGGGGTGATAGATTCCTGTAAGGAAGTATATGGACTCCTGGCTTGAGATCCCATTTTTGTTTCAAGAAACCAGAAAAATCCTGTTTAAAATCATGATGGAAATATTTTTTCCAAATGAAAGTGAGCCCAAGCAGTATTGTACAAGCAGGTACAGATTTCATTAAAGCAGTTTACAAGGTAGTGTAGAAAATATACGACTTTTTATTTGCTACACCTTTTGGAATTGCAGTTAAAAGCTCATGGAACCCCAGTGCCACTACAGTATATAACTATGAAATCTAAGACTAAAAAACAGGGAGGAGCAAGCTTATGTCATTCTGTTTGTGTCATGTTTAGTTCTCAATGAATTATTATTTTTCTTCCAAGTGGCAATTTCTGTGCAGATACAAAGTAGCTGTAAAGGTTTTTGAGATCCCAGGCTGCGACCTTCTAAAGTCTGAACAAGTTAAACAAAGTTATGTGGTTATTACCACATTAGAGCATCATGACTAAGAGCTATCACTGACCAAAAATGTCCCTCTCAGAGGTGACACACAATCTGTTCCACCAGAGCAAGGCTTTGGGTCACTAGAAAACAGCACTCAGGGAGTAAAAAAATCCTGCATGTGTGTGTGGGAGGACAGGTAAAGTCTTTATTACTGGGGCTGAATGAATCAATCAGATATGCATCAGGCAGACAGCTAATGAATCTTTATGCTTTGCATCTTGCTGAAGCCAGAATTTTATTAATAAAACTCATCTCCTACTACCTGTGATAACTCCTATGTTAGGGGTCATAATTTTCCCATAATCGTTTAGCTCTTGCCTACCTTATATCCACAAAACATATGCATACTCACTGCACACACCCCGTTACCTGCTCTTCCTTCCCTGTTTATTGCTTCAGGATTAAGGAACACAGCTACATTAAGTAACTGGAGGGGATTTTGTCCACTTTATTATTTGAGTGCCCTCTACCCTTCTTCCCTCTTTGAGACAAACAATCTGACATGAAGCGATGCTGATACTTGGCTCCATCCTCCAAGCCTACCTGGTTATTAGAAAATTAGCTAACCCCTCACTAATGCTTTCTGGAACATGCTCACAGTTTTTTCATAAGCATGCTCTTAACATCTAGGCCTGATATGGGATAAGATACTGAATCAGATCATTCAATGCACCTGTATTTGCTGCTGTACCTCGTACTAGTCAAACTCAGCATAAGGGCCAAACTATTGAGCTCATCCCAATGAACCACATCCACAACATGTTCTTAACATTGTTCTGAAGAGTTGTAGTTCTTTATATAGCTTCACAATCTAGTATTTCTAACATTTAAAATCTAGCCTTCAGTATATAGCAGGGTACCATGCCCACATGGAGTGTTTTTCTCACAAATTGACAAACTTTTCAAAAAGTTCACCCCCTTTTAATTGACATCTCAGCACTTAATTTACACTTTTCAAAAGCCACTTTTATAAAATACTGCCATTCTCACTCTCCCTGTCAAAATCTCTTCCACAAATATTTTCTATTTTAGTTAACAGTGATCATGCCTGTTTGCATCTTGACTGCAGTCAACTTTCTGTGACAAAAGGTTTAAATAACTCCCGCTGCAGTCTTTATTATTTTCCAACCTACCTGCAGCTCAATGAAGCTGTCCAACTCCTTTATATTTTATGCTCTCTTACCCTCTGTAGCTTGAGAAACAGAATTCTCAAGCTTTAGTTTCAGAAAACTACTTTGGTTTCTTTTTACCCAGATATTTACAACAGCAAGAGCTGTATGTCCTAATGAAAGGCTGTAACTACAGCAAATCAGAATGGAAAGGGGGAAAAACCCCCTCAACTCTCACCACAGGATCCTCTTCCTGCTTTCTGAAAGAGAGAGTTCCAATTACTTTCCTCTCTCTTCTTTAGTGTTGCTTGCCTCTTTGCAGTCCTTTCTCCTTAAAACACCCAGCTGAGCCCCTGTTTATGGATTAAGTTCTTTTCAGCTGGGCCTCGTGTCTTTCTCCTGCTGAGGTAATAATTTCTATTATCTCCTTTTTCTTATTTATTTGCTCAGTCTATGACCACCACCATGTCATTAATGCATATATGCACAGATAAGTGGCCAAAAAGATACCCTGTTTCACAGCATTCATTTCCCCTGTACATTTTTTTGCTTTATCATCATCACATCTCCTGTGTGAGGATGATCCAACTCAGATTGTCCTGTTTTTCAGTCAATATCAAAATCACTACAAATGTGACACTATGGCAGAAAAAGTCAAATGGCATATTAAAATGGACTGAGTAGCAGATTTGTCTCATTCCAGAACTCTGTGATTTATAAAACCTGTAATGAATATAACATCACAGACTTAAAAAGCGCAAAAATATCTTGACACCTCGTTAGGTTTCATGCCAGTCCACATAAACTTCGTGGCTTCAGTTCACTAAGTATAAAAAAAAGAAAAAGCAACTTTGAATGTAGAACTGATCTGATTAGAAACACCATTCTGCTGAAAGAAATGCACTTCCCATATGCCACAATCCATGTAATAAAAACAAAGCCCTATTCCAACATCACGTAAGAGAAGAGTAACAAGGCGCAAGAACTGCCTTTCAATATACCAGACAATACTGTCCCACATGTGCTGCCCCATTTCCACTACTGTTTCTGCAGGCAGACATCTACCTGCTTCTCCACACCAAGTGGAGCACTGCGGAGGAAAACTGGAGAGGGAAGAGCATATTTCAACATAAAACTCATCCTGAGCTAGGCATAAACGAAGAGACTTCAAGGTGTGAGCTGTGAGGGAGGTGTGATCTGTCTTGAGCCTATCACAGCTGGTTTCAGCCAGCTGGGTACCAGATGGCACCAGCTAGAACCACTTGAGCCAATCAGAGAAGGACACCTAGGTACTCCAGCCAAACAGAGGAGCTTGTGGTGCAGTTGCTGAGATAAGATGGTGGGAGCTGCTGGAGCCTATGTAGAGAATATGAGAAGTGTAAAAGGACAATGCTGGTGGTTGCTCTTGGATGGAGGTGTGCTATGCTAGAGGAGGCACTTCTGCCAGGATTGCAGGGGATTCTGTGAATTGCATTGCATCCCATGTGAAAAGATATGGAATGGACCTCTTCAGGGCTCACCTCTGTGGTGCAAAAAGAACAGCTGAAACTGAAGTGGCTGAACAAATATTTGGAGAATTTATCAGTTCCTAGATGCCCGTCTCCCACTTCTTTTACAAACACAGCCAAAACCACATTTTCTATATATTCCCACCTCTTAAAAAACACCATTCCCATACTTACAACCAAAATTTCAACCAATACTGACTGTATTTTTTTTCCATGTTAACTATCTCTATTTTTCTGTAACATTTGGAAAAGAAGTCCCTTTACCTACAACCAGAATTCCTTTACCTGCAACCAGAATTTCAACTGATACTGGGCGTATTTTTTTTTTTTCACATTGACTATTTTTAATTTTCTGTAACATTTGGAAAGTGATCCTGGTTGAAGAATACATCTGGTTAAGTGGAAACATGAGTTTCAAAGCAGACTGATTCTAAAAGGAAGAAAAACAGAAAGTCTAAATAATCATTTCCTTTTTTGCTTCTCAAATATAAATCAATTTATTAATGCAGTCTTGAGTTACATTTCATTAGATGAGCATTTGCCTTTTTCTGTGGGAAAAAAATTAAAATAATTTTCTAATTCCAAAAATCAGTAACAAATCAAGACCATTGCACCCTCTTGCAGTTCACTTCTGTATGCAGATAGAAACACTACCAGAATCTGTGATTTCATGGCTACTGTTCATCACATTTATCCTTTGCTCCACCAGAGTAAAAGCAGAAAATAGCAATGAATAACTTTTCAAGTAGTCAGATTCAGGAAAGTTTTTGTATCCTACCATATGCAATTGTCATTATCCTATATGAAGAAAATGGTCAAGGTAAAAAGATAAAAAGAGACTCTAAAGACACATTAAATTTTTTCAGCAAGTGTCATTTTCACTAATTCAGGAAGTATAGTCAACTTTCCATACCAGTCTACTCTTTTTATTAGTCTTATATCATACCAGGTATGACAGTTGTTCAAAAAGATAAATTGAGATGTCAACATACTTTCCAATTTTGACATTGTAAAATGTAAATATTTAATGAGCAGATTTAGATACTCAACTTTTACATCTGTGTTCGATTCATTCGCTAATATTGTCAGCATGTTTTTCTTCTACTTTTTCTCAGTCACCTTTTTCTTTTCAAATTTCTTCAACCTGCCACTTCTAGGACTAACACATTTCATCTGCAAAGTCTCTGTCAGTGGTCAAGGAAATAAATGTCTTCTCTCCCTTCTCTCCTTCATGCTAAGTCATTACATTTTTGGGTATCTCAAGATAAGCAGAACATAATTTAGTAAAACAGCTTTGCAGAATATCCATATAAAACTTGGAAGGAAATCTTCCTTAGATGCTTATTTTTCAGGGGTTTGCATAGAGTTCTTTTTCACATTCGAGGCTAGTCTGGATATTGCTTTATAATGCATTGCCCTAAGTGAACACTGTTCTTGATGTTATAATTTTGTGCAAAAATCTAGTGGCTAGATTTCAAACATGATGACATGAATTTTCCAACCTGCTAAATAATCCTAAATTAAACTTGCAATAACTCACTAAGAGCCAAAAAATAATTTTGCCATTTAAGGTAATCACAAAAAGCAGAGCAAACATAGCGAAGTGACTAGAATGCGATCTGCTGTTTCAGTCAGTTCATCAGTGGTGCCACCACGGCGTAATTGTGTGTGATGTTCTCAGGTAAGCTGTGGCTTCTGGTCATGCCATTCTGGGTCTATTTTGCTTGAGTAGCCAGAATTGTCATGACACATCAGCAGGATGACATGCAAAGGTAAGGTTTAATTTTAATCTTTGCAGACTAAAATATGAGTTGGTATGTGTTGGAATATGCACAGGTGCAATAAAACAGAAATCAGCAAATCTAACAAAGGAAAAAGAGAAGGGAATTTTGTCATTTTTCTTTTAGCATTAGCACAAACAAATGACACCTTTCTCAAGGACAGATTACAAGCTCAGCACCAAATCTTCCAGGCTTACAGTACTTATTTAAAGAAGCTTCATGTACAATGAAATAGAACTGGTATCTTAAAAAATTAGGTTATGCATATTTTTAACTGTCAGAACTCCTGGAAGGAAGATGTATATTTGATATTCTAATCAGTTTATTAATGGAAGCTATCCAATCAAAACTAATTTGCTTAACTAGACAAAATATTCAACAAACTAGCTGCTTACAACATCTGCTGAAGAAGTGACACAATATCATTTTGAACTCAAACACAAAAAAAGAGCTATGGAAGCAGGCTCACCATCAATTACGGTATAAAAATGACTTCAGAAAGAATTCATTCTGATCTCCAGCGGTATCTTTTATATAATATTCTTTGTAAAAATTTAAACATATTTTTAAGTAGCACATCAGCAACTCCTACTTCCAACAACTCAACTTACAAGACAGACCTTTCATGGCATACTAAGAGCTGAAAAACTTAAGCATTTGCTAACTTGTATGTGCATACACATGAAGAACACGTTTATGGGACATACAGTTTTTTAGTACATGACAGGACACATAACAACCCAGATCCTAGAGTACAAAGTGCAGAGAACTAGAGACAATGCACTGAAAAATACTGCTGGCACAAAGCACGTAGTTTGCCCTACCTAATAACACTGAGGAGAGATTTTAGGCACACAGGATTTTGACAAAAGTATTCCTAAAAGCCATTGCCCAAACATCTACATCCATATTCAGTTTCAATTTATCTTGGGGTAAAATCCTGATCCTGAAAGGTCAATAGAACTACCTTTGGATGCTGTAGTAATAAAGTTTCCCTCTACATCGTTAATCTAGAATATAATTCCTTGTCATTATAATTCAGAACAACTGGTCAGGAAATGAGAACAAATCCTGAAACAGTTTTCATAAATTATATGTTATTTCCATGTTCTTCATTGCAGCAACAAATTCAGAATCCACATTATAACAACATAGTACATACAAACTGGAGGAGAAAAAAAAAGGGAAAAGGGAAAAGAAGCTTCACATTTGATACTTTTCATTATTATACAAGTGCTCAAAGAGCAAATGGTTAGCAACATTCAGCAAGCAGCCATTTCAGAAGTTTGTTGAATTACACGGGAAAAAGAAATGACAAAAAAAAAAAAAGGCTCTCTCAAATCTTTAGATGTACAATTTACTTCTTTCTGAATTAAGTAATGAACAATTTAAATAAAGAATGTTTATACTGCATTTCAAAGATCTCTAGTGTGACACAATGAAGAGTCCCACTTCAAACAGGCAACAGAATGCAGTAAGAACACTTCTTTTAGAATGTGTGGAGCTATTAGAAAATAAATTATCATCACCCACATGAAGTTTTGTAGACTGTAAGGCCCATTGTCATCAACAGGAATCACCATGAGACTTTACATAGCTTAGATGTCGTCTCTGTTATTATCAGTGACTTGGCTTGGGGGTGTGAAAAACAAAATAGACAAAATTTGAGGTTAACACAATGGTGGAACAGCGAGTATCAGTGAATGACTCACTGGCAGGGTGTCCTGGATGACTTGGCAAGCTGAGGACAAGGAAACAGCATGCTTTATAACATAGGCAACTATTAAGTCAAAGATCAAAACGCCACGCCCAGTGCCTGACTTCCAAAATGGAGAATTCTATATGGAGAAGCAAGAGTTTTGAAAACAGTTTGAGAAGAATGTTGCTGGAGCGCAGGACTACTGTATTTATTTTTAGGTGATAGCCAATCCAAAAATTAAAAGAAATTTTGACCAGGCGGACTCATAATACTAACTAACCCCTAATAGTCTACCTTTCAATTCTTTATTTTTTGTGGGTTTTTTATTCCTTTTCAAATGTTAAGTCAATCTCAAAATGTGAATGACCTTTTTAAAAAATCCCCACCTTTACACCTTATCCTGTCACTTCTTTTTCTTCTGAACTATTCACTAAAATGATCCTTGATTTGCAAATGGTTTTAGTGCCTTAAAGTTTCTTTGTTCAATTAATAAAGTATTCAGACAGAAAATTCTGGTGTCTACTATTCACTCACTTAATTTATCAAAGGGAAGGTGAGCATATGGGGACCAAAATATGGGTCTAAGATGTGGAAAAGAGCTTTGAGAATTGGCTCTTGAGTATAGAGAAGCAGCTGATGCACTCTCATAAAAATGTCAGGGAAGAGCAGGCAACAACATTAATGTAATAGAATTGCAGAGAATGGCTTTCATTCCTCCACAGCACACATCTGTTTAAGAATACATTGCAATCACTTCACTTGTACTTGAATTCACCGAGTCAAAAACTGTGGGTGACTTGAGATCTCTCTCTGCTTGTTCCTCTATTTTGTTCTTTGCTGTGCTCTTCTGTTTTTCTGTGTCCCATTTCCTTTATGAACAGAAGCATTCTTTTCTTCTCATTACCTATTTCATTAAGGATACTCTTAAAAAAGGATTCACTACTGAGTCTATTACTTAATTATTATACTTTATGTTCCCTATAGAACAGTTTCTTGAATTTATAGTATACAGTTCCTTCCTTAGGTTGCTCTATACTGCTCCTCCTTTCCTGCAAAGTTGATTTCCTCCTCTCTTCTTTCCTGAAACCTTTTTTCTCAACTTTTCGTCTTCTTCCCTGCTCATCACCCCTTCCTTTCTAAATGCTCCTGCTCTTTGCAGGAAGGACTGACCCAAGTCCCTGGACTGAACTAGGATCTTTCTTTTTGTCTCTTCTTCTGGCTTGCATGACCTTTAGCTGTTTCCAGCTATACTACATCTTCACGTTTACTATGCACTTCCCAGAAAGTGAAAAAGCAAAACTGAAACGTATACTTTGAAGGCCACAAAGATGATCAGAGGGCTGGAGCACCTCTCCTGTGAATAAAGGCTGAGAGAGATGCGATTGTTCAGCCTGCAGAAGATTCCAGGGAGACCTGAAAGAATCCTTCTAATACCTAAAGGAGGGCTACAAGAAAACTGGAGAGGGGCTTTTTTTCAAGGGCATGTAGTGATAGAACAAGGGGGAATATCTTGAAACTGAAAGACAGTAGATTTAGATTAGATATCAGAAATAAATTCTTTATTGTGAGGGTGGTGAAGCACCAGAACAGGTTGCCCAGAGACGCCGGGGATGTCCCATCCCTGGAAGTGTTCAGTGCCAGGTTAGATGGGGCTTTGAACAACCTGGTCTGGTGAAAGGTGTTCCTGCCTATAGCAGGGGGGTTGGAACTCGAAGATCTTTAAGGTCCTGTCCAATGCTAACCATTCTGTGTTTCTATGAACCTATGACTCTGAAAGCCTTCATAGTCAAGGGAGTGTTTTGATATACCTGCGAGATGAGTTTTGGAGATGCTGACGGCCCTTTCATTCCTCCAACCAAGCAATCAAATTCTTGATCTTACAAGAATAGAAAAGTGGAAGAAAATGATGATTTATTTTTATGAGTGAAACACAATTGCTGATGAATGAAATATAACTGTTGTAATATGATTTTTCTCATATGTTTATGAACTGCACTTGTTCATGGCAAAAGAAATGTATTACCTAGGCACCTAAGCAAAAAATGAGGCATTCTAAGCATCAGTCCCAGCCTCTTACTTAGGGGCTACCAGCATAACAACAGAAACAAAGGACATAATCTGTGCACAAGACAAAGAAGCTAATTTCCTTCTTCACAGCCACTTCACCTGAGTCAGCGGACACAAGAGATTTTCACAAGTGCCTCCTTCAGTTCCCTACGTATCTTTCCTTGAAGACTATTGTCACTGGGCTCAATGTTGCCAAGGACAAAGTAAAAGCAGGTGGTATTTTGAACAACAAAGCTGTCATGGAGAACTTGCTAGAGAAGATATGAGTCAGACTGAGGCAAATCTTAACAGAAGCCAAAACAATTTAAGAAAGTTACATTCCAACCATAGAACATAATTACAGAAGAATGAGAAAAAAGCTAAATTTTGGAATCTAGAGTATGTATAGCGATTTGTAAGCTCCATTCCAATGCTAGTGCAGAAAATAAGGCATGATGTTGCCACACCTATGGCAAATAAAATATTTCTGTCACAAGCCATAAGCACCACAATCTGAATAAAAATTAACAGTTTCAATTTATTTCTGCTTAGTAATTGATGCTCTGTTTTAACATCCAGAGGCTTTAATCAAGATGGAATATTCCTGCATTGGGTATGTACAAACACGCAGCTCTTAAAAAGCTGAAACAGTCAAAATGGATGGAGACAACGAAAATTTGAACTCTGTGGTGGTTTTGTTGGTTGAAAAGTAAAAACCACAGGACAGACAGACAAAACCTGTTAATTAAGACACTACAATTTGTCACAGCATATTTGCACATAGTTGAAAACAACTGAATCTGTTTTTGAGATGGTAGAACCACACAAAAAGACTTCAAAGCAATCTATCTGCTCACACTGAACTGTTTTCAATGCTTACTACTCAGCCATGTTTGGAAACCCAAAGGTC